>SSNP01000004.1:7351159-7372488 GCA_006937955.1 Pachypanchax playfairii | reverse complement strand
GGGAAAGAGTGGAGATGGGGGTGAGGAAGGAAAGGACTTTAGGAGAGAAGGTGACAGAAAAAAAGGATGATGATGATGAAAGGAAACAGAGCTATTCTTGATCACTCCTTCCCAAACAAAGGCACTATTTCTCTAAAACCCACTATCATTTCTCCAAACACTGACTGACTGACAAAGAGAAATGACTGCTCCTCTGAGAGTTTAGAAAAAGAAGAGGTGAGAAACCTGACTGCTGGGTATTGAAACACACACACACACACTTCCTGACTCCTCTTCAAACACACACAGGCACTGAGTTTCATCCATCTACTGTGCTGTATTCTTTTAAGTAGACCCATACATTTAAGAAGGACACGAGAACTGAAGCTTGTATCTAAAATGTTGTTGCTTTTAGATATTCTGCTGCTTCATCTTTTATCTTTTCCTTAAGAAAACGCAAAATAATTAAGCATACCTTTCCGACGACTTGGTAATATGGCACAGGGAAAAAGAAACCTCCTTCCTTGCTTCTAATTAGAAGCAAAAAAAAAAAAGCCATGTCCTTGTTTTAAGTAACGTTAGTGTGCCTGGGTACAGATGGCATTTGAAACGGTAACGTGAGGACGAGGCGACGAGACTTTGAAGAGTGTAGGTGCCCTGTGCTTTAGCCTCTGTCAGAGCCAGAGATCCAACCATCTGTCTGTGTGTGTGTGTGTATGCAAGTACTAATGCACATAGCTGAGAGTGGATTTTGTGTGTGTTGGCTACAGTAGAGATGGAAAACACTTCAAATGATTACAGAAAAAAAAGGCAAGCACTTCTCTTCTTGTGTTACCTTGACCATTCTGTTCTCATCTACTCAGCCAGACAGAAAGCAGTCATACAGTTTGTCTATTTAATGTACAGAGAAAAAGAAAACCGCCTTATAGAAATGAGTTTCTGGCTGAATTTCACAGTAATGAATGGTTTGAATTTCAGAAAACAAAAGCTCAAGAGCTATCCAGGAAACTTCACCTGCTTATTCACAGCACTTTAAACCTAATATGAGTAAGAAAGTGATGTCTCCTTGAAGTTGGTTGAGTCCAATGGCATCAAAAAAAGTTTGAATTATAGGTGAAGAAGATAAAAGCACACAAAAACCTAAAATATAATACAGCACAAGTTTTAAACCACCCTGATGATTCTTTTGTCTTTTCAAGGAAACAGACTTTTTAGTACTCTATTAAAATATTCTTGATGAATAGTTCTTTAAAGGTTTGTCTTTGGATTTTGGCTACTTTTTAAAATTTTACTTGTTTTATTTAGTCTTTGTACCTGATCCTGGAACCATATTGTGCACTTGTAAAAACTTGAATGTTGTGAATATCTGGAGAACAAAAACTATCTACAACAGAAGAACAGTATCTCCTAGACTTTAAGTCTTTAGAGTCCACATCCAGGAATAAAAAAATATATATATATTTTTTTAGGCAATAAGTTACAATGTAAGGTAATAATATCTAACTTTTTAAACATCTTGTAGTTTTTAGTTGTTGTTGCTCCATAAAACATAAGAACATAGTGTCATATTGTTTAGAAAACAAGAAAAAATCTTGTAAAGACCTGCTAAAGGATTTCGGAGATGCATTTTACTTCAGCTGACCATCTACTGTATGTTGTTTTCAACTAAAGTCTCTTGATAAAACACTACCCCCAACATACACACACACACACAAGTGTGTTTTGCTATCCTTATGGGGACCGTCCATTGACTTCCATTGATTTTAGTAACTAGATTTATACCTAACCCAAACCCTTTTCCTAACCTTAACCATTACTGATCTATAACTAACCCTAAGACTAACTAAAACTCTATTCACACCATACCTATAAACCTAACCCCTAACCCTAAAAAGGGGAGTCCCCCTCATGGGGACCAGGCTTCGGTCCCCACAAGAACCCTCAGACCCCAGAAAGATAGTAAAAGTCAGGAAACGGGTCCCCAGGTGGTCAGAAATACAAACCCACACACACACACACACACACACACACACACACACACAAGTGTGTTTTGGTATCCTTATGGGGACCGTCCATTGACTTCCATTGATTTTAGTAACTAGATTTATACCTAACCCAAACCCTTTTCCTAACCTTAACCATTACTGATCTATAACTAACCCTAAGACTAACTAAAACTCTATTCACACCATACCTATAAACCTAACCCCTAACCCTAAAAAGGGGAGTCCCCCTCATGGGGACCAGGCTTCGGTCCCCACAAGAACCCTCAGACCCCAGAAAGATAGTAAAAGTCAGGAAACGGGTCCCCAGGAGGTCAGAAATACACACACACACACACACACACACACACACACACACACACACACACACACACACACACACACACACACACACACACATTCTAGTGTTATTCAATATGATGATAACTTGATAGTGTTCAATGTAAGAGAAAAATCAAACATTATAACGGCCTTTTATCTTGTAAATGGATGATCATTCTGTATTCATCACAATGAATTAAATATTTCTATTTGCAAATTACACCTCTTACTGGTCTCCACTGTGAGTTGAATTAGTATTAATGCTTGCAGGTGGTTACTTTGGGAGTCTTTCCCACTGACACCTTCTATTCTTTCTGGAATCAGCTATTTCACAGTCAATCTTTACACAAACTGAGCAGCAATTTAGTTTCACATTAGAGCTGTCGTTTGCAGAAGCCACGTCTCTGGATCGACAGTATTTGCAGTCATTGATCAGGTAAGCATTGACCTCCGTGTGCATACGGATCTGGGAGGAAGAGCTGGGAATAGCCAACTATTGATCCAAAGCTGTTTCTGAAATTTTATCTGTTTCAATTTGAAACCTGTCTGAACCAGCTGCAAGAACGGCAAATCACACGCTGACTGTCTTCCCTGAAGGTTAGAAGCACAGATGAGGGGGGTGTGGGAGGCTGGCACAATTTGCTCCAATAAAGAGGAAAGAATTTGCTTATCCACTCAGAAGAGATCGATGTGCAGAGGAAGGGAAAGAGGAGGGTGAAGAAGAGATGAAGGAGAATCCCTTGTCAAGTCAATGTAGCGCTCGCTCCTCGAGTCTCTGGGGCAGTTTGGTAGTTTTACTAGTTTTTGTTTCAGCTGCCTCTGACTGTGAATGGTGCGAACACTGAGGCGTTTAAGTTGCTTCTCGTGTTTACGAACAGAAGAATGACTGCAGGGTGCATCCTGTTTTATGAAGAGGTCATTCTGAGAACAGACTCTATGTTCCTAATTTAGCAGAGCAGGATCTGCAGATCATCAGCCCATCTGCCAGTGGTCACTGGAGAGCATCCCTTACTCCAACAATGTTCTGTCGCATCGCTCTCAGTATGTATTTCTGTCAGTGCATCACTCACTCTGAAGCCTTTTCAGTTTCTATTATGATGCATCTCAGATCAGCCCACAGTTTTGTAGGAAGCGTGAATCACGGAGTGAATTAGATTTCAGATTGGGCCACTTATTGAATAAATATGTGAAGGCGAGCAAGAAAAAAATAAAGTTTTAATCACATTCCTTTCTCAAGAGACTTTTCTACAGCATTATCACTGAAACAAAGCTGATATCTGGTGCAAAATTAACTGCATCCCAAAACAGACCAATGAGGGCAAAACTTGCCTGTGACTCCCTCTTTCCTCTGTTTTCCTCTCTTCTTCTGTTTATTATTCTGTGCTTACATTTTTGGCAGTCACAGGAGAGTATTAATTTGCAGCCCATTTCTCTCTTAATGGCAGTGAGTGTGTGGGCGAGTGTGTTTCTTCTGTCTCTACAGTATCAGAGAGAAGAAAAAGATGAGTCAATGGTGCCAGCATACTACTCTCAGGGCCGTGCTAAGATCCTCCATGTTTTTAATCACCAGCAACTCTAACATCTAATTAATCATTAACATTTCTCCTGCTGATCCTCGGTCCTCTGGGGGGGCACCTCGCAGAACATCCCTCTCACACATTATCTTTGTGTGTGTATATGCAGAGTGTGTGTTTTCAGTTGGAAGACAGTTGTTAAGACAGCAGTAAGTGAAGGTGAAGGTTTGAGTAGAATGAAAAACATCAGCTGCTCTGCATTGACCACTATACTGCTTTTGGTACAAGTCAATGTTTTAATCTTGCCAGAACACAATACAGATATATATTTGTATGTTTCCATATTGCTTTCTCATGCCTTCTACCTGCTCTACAGTAATGGTGCGTTCACACCGGCCCAACCGTCAACGTCAGAAGCGTAAAGTTTACATGTAAACTCTATGGTGGAGTCCGTCAGAGGAGCGTCAGAGTCTCTGCGTCGCTTTGTGAGCGTTAGCAGCGTCAACTTTTCAAGCTTTTCAAGCGTTTCAGGTGTTGACGCTTGTGAAGCTTAAAACGCGAGCAACGTAGAAGTTCAGCTAGTTGAACTTTTGACGCTCTTGAAGCGGCATGTCAACCAATCAGAGCGTCTCATCGTAGTGACGTACCTGAATAAAGCAGGAAGTCGTCAAACAGGGCGCGGGACAGACGGAAGTAGCGCTGGAAGCAAACCTCATCCATATGTAACTCCTGGAGCACACGGTTTAACTCCTCATACTCAAAACGCATCTGATCAATGGGGTGTATCCACAAATGGAGTAAATAAAGCCAAGCCACTCTCTCTATATGATCCACCATAGCTCAGAACATCCGATAACAAAGGAAGCCCCGCCTACGCGCTCTTTTTAACGGTCAAGCGTTACAAGCTTCAACTTTCAAGCGTCAAACTTGGAGCGTTATGAACGTTGCTTGACGTTGACAAAGCGGCCGGTGTGAACGCACCATTATCCTTCACTTTATTGAGCTTCTACTTTTCAGCTTCACTATATTGCAGTTTTTTCTTTAAGCATATCTAAACCAACTTTTATCTGTGGTACATGAATCCCATTTCATTTTATACATCCTGTGTTCTGATTGGCTCAGTGAAAGAGATCAGCTTTAGGTTCGGCTTTGTGATAACCAGCGTCTTGTTCATTCAGCATCGTGTTTCACTGAGTAAAGTGTTTATAAGAGCTTAAAATATATAAAAATGACCATGTAAACATGGTTTGTACTTTGCGGATTTTCACCTTTTTGCAGAGTTTTTGAAAACAGATAATTTTTTTTAATGAATGATTTGAATGTGGTCAGTCTTGATAACATTTGTCTTGTCAAACCAAAATAGGCAAATTAATAGAAAGCAACACATTTTAGAGGCTGGGTGTTGCCGTCCAGCATTAGCTTGATGTTAGTAATCAGATAGTTGTCGGTGGAAACTGACTAGGGTCAATTTAAACTCAAGTGAATCTGATGCCTTTTAAATATTTCAACAAGATGTATGAGTATTGTCAGTTTTGATTCAGACTGCTAGTAAAAAAAAAAATCAAAATCTTAGTTTTTGGTTTTCTTGAATATTTCTTTTTGATTTGAATGATTGTTGTTGTTCCTGGTTTTAGATTAAAAATCTTTACATCCAGGATCTAGAACTACTTAAGCTGAGCAGTCTTGTTAATATTTTGATTTTTGCAGCTAAATTTTAAAGATTTTAATGAGACTGTTGCAGTTTGTTAGCATCCTGCCTCCCTCAGTTCTAGATCCTCCCAGGTCATCTGTTCCCTCTCAGGTTTTCCATTTATTTCCACTCTTCTCTTCACTTGCTGCATTTGCTCAGTCTTTAGAGACTAGCGTGCACTTCACTGCCAGTGGTGATTTATACTGCTTAGGCAAATAAGTGTGGCTTACAGCATGCCCCCCCCCCTTCCCACCCCACCCTTCATAAGTGCACACTGCACATAACGCTTGAGCAGGTTGGAGCCTCTAGGCAAACACACATCCAGTGAAATGGATCTAAGAGACATGCTGGAGGGGTTCCTCTGCAGTACAACAGGCTGATGTGATTCATTTGTATAATTGCAGCTTTAAGATGTAGCAGCAACAGGTATGAGAATGAGCCGAGGGTGGCGTTGCTGCTTTATCTGCACCTGTATCTGCACCCATACCCAGAGCGGGTTGGAAATATGACTTGCTTTTGCCAAAAATTCCAGCAAATGCCATTAGAAGCAGAGTGTCTTTTGTTGCCAGGAAAGAGATTTCATAATGCCACCTGTAGGGGACTTCTGCATCCCCGGTGACACTGTGACTTTATCAAGTGCCAAAGTTTGCATAACTGATTAGAGACCTCCTGGGATTTATCAGTCCAGGAGTTCAGAAAAGCACAAATTAATTGGACGAGGTGACTGAGACCTGCAAGACAAGATGGCCTAATAGCAAAAAGATTCATTCAGTGATTTTTTAAAAATACTACTATTTGGATGTTATAGTAAAACAAAATACAGTTCTCCATCATTTCATACCTCAGCTCAGCTGAGAACATGATGACGTTCAGTTATACAGCTCACTATTTTAGTTGGTTTTTATTTGGAAAAAGCAATTAATGATTTCTTCATTACTGTTGGCTTTGTTTGTCTGGTGCTTTGTGCGCCACAAGCCGAGTGTTCTGTTATTTTGTAGAGAAGACAGGCACCTGTACAGTCAATATTTACTAAATTTGGGAGCCCAAACCAAAACAAACTAGATAGAAAATGGCATTGTGAGCTAGAGGGAAAAGATTTAGGAGTAAACTTTCAATTTAATTAATAGCATTTCAATCATTTGCTCTTGGATAGACAAATTCTTTTCCACTGCAAAGTAATTTCAGCGTATTTTCTGTAACTATGGTTTCACTTGCTAAAAAACAAACTATTCACTCAAACGTGAGAATGGCTACGGGGAAATGAAAATGTTTGCTTTTTCTTTTTCCACCTTTTTGTTTACTCGTAATGCCTCTATGTGCAGATTAAATCAATAAAAGATAAAAACCTTTAGGTGCATTAATACTTTAGTCCTAAATTCACTATTACAAATCTCCATCTCTCATGCAGAAATTTTGAGGACGCATGAGTTGATCCTGATTCTTTAATCCCACTTGCTCGGACACGTGTCAAAAAACGTATCAAACTGATTTCCTTTCTTTAAAGATGCCTGACAAGATGCTGCATTTTCAGTTGATGACTTAGTCTGACTGATCAGAGTTAGAGCAGTGATGTAAGAGGCGCTGCCCCCATGGATACCTGTGACCTGGTCGACGAGGATGCGGGAGGTGATGATGCGCCCGTACTGGGAGAAGAGCTGCTCCAACTCCTTCTGGGTCATAGTCTTGGGCAGGCCGCTGACATACAGGTTAGCATCCCGGATGGAGGCTGAGCTGGGTCGCGCATATGACACCTGGAGAAGGAAAACAACCCCCACATAAACAGATTGCTCATTACACACACACACACATTAGAGACATAGGAGGTAAACAGGATGGTTATAGTTTTTAATGTACATAGATACTTTGTGAATATAAGAAGAGGTTGGAAACATTAGATCCACAGGGAGGAAAATGAGACTGTATTTTTCTTCCTTGCCGTGGGGATTATCATTGTCAGGAAAAGATTTAGCTGCTTAGAACCCCAGAGAGATAACACTTCATGCCTCAGTCAGTTGTTTGCTTGGGGAAGTATAGAAAAGTTCCCCCTGAGGAGAAACTACAGGTGGTTTGCCTTTGAAAAGACAGCACACAATTAAGACTAAAGAATCACTTCAATCATGCTATTTATCCTGAAGGAAAACATGATGGAAAGAAAAGGAGGAAAAGTTAATTTGTTATGTTCTTTTTTTTCATTAAACCATTAATTCAACTTTCCAGCAGTCAAGCACTTTTTTTCCACTAAAATGACTGCACGTGTGGGCGTCGTCTCCTGGCAGGAAGTGATTATTCTGTGCTACTAGTGAACTTCCACAACATCTTCACTTGTACACCCAATTTTGCAGCAGTGAAATTGCGTAAATCCCATTACTACAGCTGCTGACTGAAGCAGCTTTCCCTCGGAGTGCTTTCATTACCTCTGACAAGCAGAGACATAAGTCATCAAATAAGGTTAAAGTCAGGCAAATATATAGTGGATATGCAGTCATATCCTTAAGCAACAGCATGGAAATCCTGCTTGTGAGAGAAAGGGATTGGGAACAGCTGGCTTTCCCAGAGTCTCACTTCTCTTTCACACGTTTTCCTCTTCAGCCTATCTGCTCAGTGTCTCTTCCTTCCTCCCCGCAGCTCTCTCCCTCCTTTCGCTGCCTGTTATTTCTCGTCTGCTTCCTTCCTGCATGCTGCCTCACTAAACCTTCCAGAGTGTGCCTTATTTTTCTTTGCTTTACCTCTTTTCTTCACTGTACAGCTCTCCCTCATTTTTCTCTCCTTGTCAGCCAACTGCAGATGTCTAATCCATCAACACCTCCTCAAGCTGTGAGCAGTATTGTGTGGTGCGAAGCATGTGTGAAACAGGAGTGTGTGTGTGTCTGCGCTCGTGTGCAGGAAAAGTTAGCAAAACTAAGTGTGAAGATTAAAGTAATCATGAAGTAATCACAAGCGCACGCTGGATAAATGTGTCTCAGATTGTGCGCATATGTGTCACTGTGAGCTCCTCGTGCTCTCTCGCACGCCGCTTCCCCTCACACCTCGGCAGGGAAACGGCACCGCTGCACATAGCTGACAAAAATCGGAGGCGTCATGATGGAGGAAACTTTACCAGCGAAACGAAGTCAAAGACACTTTGGAAAGACACATCGCCCGAGAGAATGTGAATCTCCACAACGAGCGTTTCCCTGCAAGTGCACTGGCAGAGAGTGGGAAGGGTGTGACATGAGGAATGACAAAACTTAATTTTAGAATTACTGCGCTGCTTTTTAATTAACCTTGTTGCCTTCAGGGGTTTCAGTCTGTTGTGTGGAGAGAAAGCAAGGAAAAGGGAGTAGTGGGAGGAAGGAAATTAAGTGTGAAAGAGTGATAGTGTCAGACAGAGATGTAGTGTTGTCTTCTGTCATGACAAAGACCTCCTTTATCTCAGAAACAACTTGAGGCAAGCTCTTGCGTCACAAGTGTGAAACTCACACTGCTGCACTGTGTAAACAACCTTCAACTTCCATTTTTAAACACTGACAACACCCATTTTCACTCAGCTCTCCATGTTGGCTGTTTGTTCTGTAGTTCATCTGCAGTTCACCATAATCTGACTACAAGTTGGCAATTAAATAGATCTGGTTACAAAAAATCTAGAATGAAAAATAAATATACTAAAGTAAAGCTCAGGTCTCAAGAGGATATTGTTATTGTGTCTTATGATCATACACACTATTCGTTAACAAACACATCAAACCATTTCACCACATAAACTGCTGCTGAATCAAGGCCAAGCTAGACAGTTTATGCTCTCTAGGGAATGGAGGGATTCTCTGTGGGA
Organism: Pachypanchax playfairii; assembly: GCA_006937955.1. Classification (NCBI taxonomy): domain Eukaryota; kingdom Metazoa; phylum Chordata; class Actinopteri; order Cyprinodontiformes; family Aplocheilidae; genus Pachypanchax; species Pachypanchax playfairii. The sequence goes on along the minus strand of SSNP01000004.1, from coordinate 7,363,173 downwards.
TTTGCTGCATACAAACAAGATAATCCCATCCTATTAGATTACATTGGACTGGACTAGATCAGATTAAGCCAGATGACAGAAAGTGAGAATCTAGGGTTTGCCACAGAGCGACAGATTACAGCAGTTTATCTGCAACACATGTCCAGGAGTGGAGAGGATGGCAGGAACGGATATGAGATTGCAAAATTAGATTAACACACACAAAATAAATGTGTTTGTGGAAGATATCTGCAAATGAAATATGTGTGAGGTTTGAGTTTTAGGTCTTCAGATGTGTTTGGATGAAGGGCAGCGGAGTGTCGGCATTGATGTGTTCGTCTTACTGGCTATTAGTCAGGCTGTGTAAATAATGAATGTGTCATGTCCAGGATCCAAAAATGCTGATTCAACAACAGGAAAACTGATACTAAGCAAAACATTAATGATCAAACAATAAATATAAACGTAACAATCAGATCTAATGCAGTAACTGAAGTCCTAATATCCCTAGAGGAATAAAAAGACCTCAATGAAAATTGAAAGACTGACATGTTTCTTCTCTTTCAGTCAGTATTATGTATATAATTTTACCTTTACATTTTGACATTTAGAGAAGTGATTAACATATTAACTACAGTCCCAAGCTGTTTAAAGTGTCTCTTTGATTTCAATGGTCTTTTTATTCCTGCGTGTTAATCTAATCTCGCCCTGCAGCACATTCTATCACGGCATCTTTATCAAAAAAGCCTCTCAGACAGTAAAAAAGCTACTTTATAATTCAACATGACCTCCACAACTTTCTGAAATACCAGATGAAAAGAGTTTTTTGTCTGTTTATTTTGAATGTAAATGATAAAACGCAGTGTTGATTACCTTGATTGTTTTCGTCTGAAGTCTGAGACCGTTTAATGTGTTGATGGCTTTCTCTGCATCCTTTGGGTCGATGTAGTTCACGAAGCCGTAGCCAAGACTCTGCCCTGAAATACCAAAGAGAAAATAAAGAGAAATGAATGGTCATATTTTAGATTGTATGATGTTATGCTGATTGAAAGTTTCACTTTTGTCTGGGTTTGCACTATGTTATTAAAAAAGACTCCATGTTAGAACAATTTATATCTTTGATCAGTATGTCTTCTCAAAAAACTGAAAACCAATCTTCCATGCAGACACCCTCTTGAACGAGACTCACCCTTCCCTGGAAAACCCAACACAATGCCACATCACAGTGGCTCGTCTTCAGAACTGAACAAACCTGCCATGTACAGCTTGATTTGTTGTTGCATTTTGACTTTAAAACACAGCTTGTTACTGGAGATTGATGAAATTAACTAAATGTTTTTTTTAGTTTCTTGTTAGTCAGCCTTATTTGCTGTAAACAATATGTAAAATATAATGACATAATTAGATTTTTTTTTTACAAGCAAAAACAAACAACTTCTTAGAAAATACTTTTTTTAATTGCAGAAAAAAAGAATTTCATACCCATTTTCTTCTAAGCTCAAAGTGTTTTTTAAATAGCCAACATCTCCCTGAGAGTGAAGCAGGTCTGAAACTTCCCAGTGTTTCCCCTGTGGACTGAGCCTTTCAACAGGCTTAGGCCTTTAGAGGACACCCTCCACCCCCCACTTGGCCCATAAGGCCCCTCAATCTGCTGGTTTTTTAACAAACAGCCCCGATCCACTGACACCACACAAGCACTGAGAATCATTGTCAGTCTGAAAAGAGCAGTGTGCACACATTTATGCTAATGGGAACAGACAGCGGTTAGTCAGAGACAAAATGTGGAGCACAGCTCTTTCACAAAATAAATACGTTTGGGCTACAAATATCAGAGCCCAGAACAGCTCAGAAGCGAGCAAGGGAAGGGCCAGAAGGGACTTGTAGTCCTAACATCAAACAGCTGATGGTTTTCTCTTCTTCGCTCCTCTCCTCCCTCTTCTTCTTTGGATTAACGGTGGATTATCAGACACTCTATTGTTAATTAAAAACCTGCCATCCTGGAGAGACTTCTGCTATTTATAACTGGCCATCCTTTCTTCGCTCTCTTCTTCCTCTCTAACTCTCATCTTACATCAGGTGTAAAGTTTGCTAGTTTAAATATACTTTTAATAGTTGAGATTGTTTTTTGAACAAAGCGGTGCTGTCCATAAAGTATTTTTGAATTATATTACATTTGAAAGAGTTGCACTAAACATCTAGCACTTGTAGTGGATCTCTGTCCTGTTCTTATCTTCCTCTTTTAAACTTTTGCTCACCTTCAACAGAAGATGCTGACAAATAATGCGTGACCTTTGAGACCGACTCAGTCATGTGGAGATCCTGCATGAGGCTGACCATGCAGCCAACTATGGGAGCCTGCACACGAGTCAGTCTTGGATTATAAAACATAAAAAATGAATTTATTTGATTAGAGTTTTTCTCTGCACATGCTGTTTGGGAAGGATATGTGCATATCTTCTCTACAAGCTGGTATTAGCCCCCAGTTTGGCATATTTTTAGCTCCTAATCTTGTCTTTTTGGCAGGTCTAACAGCCTCCAGAGTTTGAGGGAAGAAGGTGGGAGTAGGGCTTGCTGATGAGCATCGTTCCCCAGGTGAGCAGGAGATGAGGGTAGGTAGAGGGAGACATCTGTCTACAGCTTCAGAGAAGCTCCAGGAGGGGGTTCTACCCAGTGTTTCCAGCCTTTTAGAAAGTAGCTAACAGCAGGAAGCCGTCGGCAGACATGGATAGGTAGGAGATGATGCACATAAACAGGTAGTCTCAAAGTGGCACGCACGGACTGACACCTGCAGTAAGAGTTTGTCTTCACGTCAAGATGGTGAGGATTCAAGTGACAGCTGTAAAAATGTTGTTGATTCAAAAATTCAAAAGATAAGAACCCCCTTAAAGTTTCTGCATAGACACGACCATACATGTGAAAGTAATGCTGTCAGTGGTTCAAAGCCTGAAACCTGCAGCGAATGCTCACAAACTCAACAGGCAGACTGGTTGAGTTCAGCCTATCACTGCACCTCAGTGTTCACCTCAGCACCCCCCACCGGCTGCAGGAAAAGCCCTGCACGCTGCTTGAATCATGGATCACACCATCTCAGTTCCGGCTCAACACACTGCAGTTAAGCACAGCTCTGATGTACTTTAAAACGGCTCTGCAGCACTTAACTTAGCATGGTGTCTTTACTGGAAAGGCAAGGTCAGCTCAGAGGGTTTTAATGTTGTGAGAATATCAGCCAAAGAAACTTTACAATCACCAAGTAAGAACATTTTTCAAAAGCAGCCTGTAAATTCAAGCAATACTTCTTTTTTTAAAACCCGTCATGTCAATCACCGTTGCTTGGCTGCTAAACACCACCATAAAAAGTCAGAAGAAAGTTATAGAAAGGATATTGGAGAGTTCAAGATAAACTGTAGACAAGTCTGAATATAACTATTACTGTGTGAGTCTTTTGTTACCTCATAGTATCTAAAACAACCAGCAATGCGACCAAAGAGATGCACTGAGGTTTTATATGGATGTACACTGCATCAGAGGCGAGGCGAAGAAGCTCATAAAAGAGCTTGATAAATAGCTTTTGATGGAATTTTAACTAAAAGACAAATCCGCCTTGTGCTGTTAAATTAGTTTAATACACACATTAACTTATATATTTTAATTGTCATTTGAAGCCAAGAACCCAAATGAAGCATTGCTCAGCAAAATGGATTTTTAACGAGGCAAGATATTGTCTGTTTTTGATTCGGCGGCTGCTAATGGTGTCAGCCGACCATATTATACAGCAGTGATTTCAATTTTGCTTGTATTTCTAATGAGAAAATATGCAAAACTAATGATGGCGGATGCTCTCAAACTTATGGAATAAGTTGAGTGTTTATATCTGAATGTACAGTCACTTGGTAATGATAGCATGTGTGCATTACCTACATAAATACCACTACAGCTCAGCGGTGCTTTATCATATAATGGCACATGTCCGCCTTCACTATGAAATGGCTGGAGGTGTGAAGAGGTGGGGGCTAAGTTGAAGCCAGCTCCACTCTTTTGGCAGACCTTTTTTGTGGAATTGGACGTAAATTGTACAGAGAGGTGGGCTTGTCTTTTTTTCAGTGGTAAAAAAAACGAAGAAAAAAAATCACAGCTATTTCTAGTGAGTAGCTCTTTGGTGTGTTGACGAGGAGTTATGACTAAGCCATTATTTGTTTCCTGAGGAGCAGCAGGATGCCCAGTGTGTGAGATGAGAAAATGAGTGTACTTTGAGCTGGTGTCCTGCCTGCTGGCACTAATATGTAATTTCATCTTTTTCCTTTCTGTGCATACACACATACATTAAGAGGATGTATATCAACGCTAACATACCAGTAAAATTACCTACATATTTATATAATGTGCAAAAGCAATGTATATTTATACATTCCAAGTATGCAGTTAAATGATTTTATGAAAACATTCATAAAACACTGAGGGGCAAAATATGGGAGACAATAAGAGACTCCAGTGCGTATTGTCTGTTATTATTTTGTGCCCTTTGTTGTATTATGTGAGTAAGAGCCTTGTGCTGCAGACATGAAAGCATCTTCTTCTCATTCTATCATCAGGCACAGCTCATACGGCACACTATATCCACACTTTGATCTGAAGTGGGAGCTACCAAATGAAACAAAAAGCTGCAAGAAGCTATTTCCTGGTCTATGTTAATGCACTCCATTGTTCCTAATAATATTCTTAAATTATGCAGCTGTTAATCAAAAAGTAAATTTGTGCTGTAGACATTGTTGTCAAAACAGGTATTATAATGTTGCTGCTGCACACAGAGCGGAGGCATGTTGTATTTCCATCGCCTTTAAATTCCATTCAAATATAATCAGTTCTATCCTCTGTCTGTGTGTAATTTACACGTTTCAATAAAATCAAGAACACTAAGAGGCACATGATGTCCAGATGGAATAAGAAAATCTCTGTGAATCTGTGAAACACCTTTTACCCCTCCCCATTGTTTAACGCAAGCTGTCACCAGTCAAATAGTTCTACCATTCAGAAATCATAAAAGGACTAGGAGGACAGGAATAGTGAGGGCGAGCTGCAGTGTGTGGGGACCATGAGGGCTATCATAATGCTAAACCACCAACAGGATCTAAAAAGAACAGCAATATTGTGAAATCAAAAGGAAACTTGGCAACATTTTAGAATGAGGAAAAAAGAAAAAAGTTCCTATAAATTATAGGTTTCCATCTTTGTTTCTTCCATCCATCTTTCCTTTGCAGTGAGACTGTTAGTGTAGAGCTATTTTTGATGGGCTGAAGCTCCTCAACATTTAAAAAGGTACCCTGTCACTGGCTTCATGTCAAGCTACACTTCACTCATTTCAAAGACTCTCAGCCCCCATGGGAAATCGAGAGACGGATAAACACAAAGAGAACAAAAGACTACGGTGCCTTAAACAGTAAGAGTACTGTAAGAGCATAACATGTGGCATGTATTGAGCCCATTTAAATAAGTAAATTCATAAACAGAGCCACATCCCCCGCACAAACGCATCGACTGTAGATCCCTCTCCCACTCACTCATTCAACACATCTTTCCCTCCTGGGTTGCCAAGGTAGCAGCCACTGTTGCAGTCAGGAGGCTCCCACTCTCAGTTCCCAAGGCCCTGCTTCCACCAACACACACACTTACACACACACATGCCAACGTAGAAGCTCAGGGACAAACACACACATGTAAACCACCCCCACACGGTGGCTCCCTGAGCCTTGGGGCCAGTGGACTGCAGCTTGCCGTGTGTGGGCTTGTTTAGCGGTGTGTAACTGTGGAATAGAAGGAAAAAAAATTGGGTAGGCAGAGAACCCCCAACCCCTTTGAATAATGGATAACCTTGTTATGTCAGGACTGAGGTGCCTGAACCTCCAGTGAGAGTGCAGCACTGCTCCCGTTCCCCCTCCACCCGTCTTTGTCTGGTCCTCCCCAGGTAAAGTACACCAAAGAGTGAGAGGTTGCAGGGTGAGGAGGCAGCCTGGAGGCTAACTCAGCTGCTGGATCTGAGGCCAAGCACAGGGGACAGTCACAACCCTTGTGTTCCATATAAAGGCCACTCAGACTGAAATGAGATGGGATGAAGGCTGTCTGACACGAGGGTCACAAGAGGAGCAGTACAGCTAAGCAGGCTCAGGATGGCCAATTCTGGGTCCAAGAAGGCGAAGAGAAGGAAACTGAAAGAGTGAGGATACCAACAGGAGAGACAGGACACTCTTGGAACTCTAAAACTTTAATGCATGTCTGCTTGCCTGCTTGTGTATGCACCCCTGAGCCTGTCAGCTCTGCTAATACCTGGCTTTGGAGATGTCAAATCCCCTTTTCATCTCTTTCCATGTCAGCTTTGTTCACACTATCTTGAGCCTATTTCAGGTTTAGATAAATGCAGCCTGTATATGGGACAGAAACACTACATCAAATCTCTCTCCGAATGATTTCTGTAAGGATTTTAACCGTTTGTACTAGTCTGTTACTACCTAAAAAATATATAGATAAGTATTTTGGATCTAATATTGTGGAAGATAGCTAAACTTCTAATACAAATAAAATAATAAAAAGCTTTGCTCTTGATCACATAATAAAAAAAGATTAATGGAAGTCAGGCTTTCACATGGAAATCCAGCAAGGCCAAAATCAACAAAATAAGCAAGAATAAAGTGTTTTTACACATATATTATATAAATTATATGTACCTGTCTATCTGAGGTGTTCCAGTTTGAACTACTCCACATCTGACATCACAGTCCATCTATTTTTCATACCCAACATCTGCTTGGCTTGCTACATTGTCACTATGATTTGCATCATTTCCCCAGATTACATGCATTAAACCAACACATGGAAGGTATCTGGAGTGGCATGCACAAACAGACTTCAGTCTATGGTGCCTGCAGAGAGATTGGTGCAGAAATAAAAGTTACAACTTAATAAATCGAAGAAATGCATTTCACATTCATAAAGGATGAGAAGACTTTGATGCCTTGCAAATGTCATTATCTGAGCAAGAGGAAAAAAAGCTATCAACTTGGTAATGCTTTTGAGCTTTTGGCCGTTTTTATATTCACTATAGTATGGGAATGCAAATATTAGATGCCCATAAAATTAAGACTCCGCCCCCTGTCTCTGCGCCGTGTGAGTATAAATTCTGACCGATGATTGCATTGCTGTTACACACGAAGACCCTATGATATTCTATGATATACATATGTGTAATGCTTTTCTTCTCCTCTTTAAGGAGCCATTTGAATATTGACTCAATTGGTTAAAGAACTATGATCTGAGATAAAATCTGGAAAGAGATCAAATTTTAAGATTAGCAATACATGCAAAGTACTGTTAAGAGGTAATATTTATAGGTCCCCTTTGTGAGCATGACATACTGTATGTATTTTAACATGTAAATAAGACATGTGGAGATCATTGAAGAACACTTAAGATATGTTGTAAGGCAGAGAAGAAATTAACAGGTGGAAGTCCAGGGCTTGTGTGCAGGTGTGTTTGTGTGGGCTGCAGTGAGATGCGTGAAAGCTAGCTTTAAATAAAAGATTAACCTGCATGTCCCTGGCGTGTGGTGAGAGCACTAGGCAGAAATGGTTGCGCAAGCAGGCATGAAGGTAGGCGAGCAGGCAGGCGTGTGGGGAACAAGAAAGACACCCAGAGGTGGCTCTTCCAACGGATGAAGTCAGCCAGGGTGACAAACAACGCTGAAGTGTCTCCGCCTGCCAGCGCTCGCCTGAACCTCACGCCATCCTGGCGTCATTGGATTTGACAAGAGCAAGTCCACAGGAAGCAGAGAGAATGCTGAAGACCTGTCTGTCTCATATACTTCAGGGGTTCAAGTGCTAACACCTTGACAGCAGGTTAGTCAGGATTCAAACACAAGTAGGAGGTGCAAAAAATGCCAATTATTGTTTGCTTGTAGTGAATTTGTAATACAGCAGCATCATGGAATTTAACCCCTCTCAATTGTATCCTCCAAGTATATCTGTAATACTTAATTGAACTGACTTCTAAAAAAACACTTTTGTACTCTTGATTCAGTATAGCAGAAAGTAAAAAAGAAAATCTTTCTTTCCTGTCAGCAAGAATATGTAACTACAGAATTCTATAACTTTAAAAAAAAATCTTACTCTTGAAATCTTAACTCACTCAGAAATATTAATATCTCTATCTCAGAAGCTAGCTGACCTTGCTAGCATGAGTTTTGTAGACATGCATGATGGATAAAGAAGAGTTTCAGCTTGAAAAATGTGATGTCTTTAGCTATACCCTCCCTTTCACAAAACTGTTAATGATTTGGATGACTGTTAGAGAGCATGAAGCCTCTTGGCGTTCCCTGCTGGAAGGAATCTGTACTTTGTTAGCCTAAAAGTTTGCAAGGGAAAATTGCACCCATGGGAGAGCGAAACAGGCTTACACCGCGGGGGGAGATGGAGGGAGGGCAGGATTTATTTATAACTTTTTCCGTTGATGCAAAGTCATTGTATAGTCCTTGTAGTGCAGAGCAGAGAAGTATCATAAATGGTTTAGAAGTGCGCAAAACCCATTTAGGATGTGCAGGTTTACAAAAATGCAGTTTGTTTTTTAACTCTGAGTATCTGTCAGTTCTTCCCAGCTGCTGCTTGGCAAATCACACTTAAATCAGGTGGAGAGGGAACATGGAGATAGTGATGATGATAGCAGGTGGTATCCCAGTGTTATTTTTGTGCACAACATCCACCATTATCCTGGTGTATCTGACTTTCAGGCTCCATTTTGTGACCCATTACGGCTCAAGAGGAAGATGGTCCTAAAGAGGAATCGTGGAGCAGCAGAAACATATTTCTAAGAGTGAGAGCACAGAAGGAGGCAGCGTTGGTTCAAAGTCAAACTGCCATTTCAATCTGACCTTTTAGTTTCCGGGAAATCAAATTTGACAATTATGTCTCATGTGTATCGATACTTTTGTGTGTGTGTGTGTGTGTGTGTGTGTGTGTGTGTGTGTGTGTGTTTACTCTCTTTCCCTTGCTATCCCACAATGGCTTGGTGATCTCTGCCTGGTGCTCTTTAATGAGATTATCAGGAGTAGAGTGTCAGTAAGTAGGATCTAAAATGAAAGCCATTATGGAGCATTATCACAGAGCTGCACCCCCACCCCCGATCCATCTGCTGCACGGCCACCCACACAGCCACTACGCCCAGATTACAGCCGTGATTAGCACTGCAAAGTGCTGCCTAATTTAAACACCTCTGGAGAACATGTGGCACTTTCCTGCATTGCTGAGTTGCCACGCTTGAACGCACCGGGAGCAAAGACAGATCTCTCCTTGAAGACATCACTTACTGCAAATCTTCTCAGATTTTCTAATCTGTTTTAACTGAGTTGTATGTTTGGGTTGCGCACAAATCAGAACATTAAAGTGAGGTTTTCAATGTTATTTTTAATAATCTCTGTTAAAAGGGCTTGTGTTAGTGTTGTGATAATAATTATAGCTCATGTTGCCCTTAAAAGGCTCAACAAACACACAAAGTTACACTTTTTCTTTGTTGATTATAAGGTCAGAATTTTTCATACCTGTTATCTTATCGCGAACTAGCTTGCAGGACTCGATTTCGCCAATGCTACCGAACAGGCTGCGGAACTCCTCCTGGGTCATGTTCTGGGGTAGGTAGTTCACAATGAGGTTTGTCTTGCTGTCGTCATTTGTAGGACCAGTCTGCATGGGTGAGGGGCATCCGCGGCTGTTAGTGGTTGGACCATTAGCTGTGGTCCCTCCCCCGCTGGGTCCATTTGTCACTGGAGCCTCCATGTTACTGATGATCTGGGGAAGAAGATGAGGAGAAAAGAGAGAAAGTAGAGAGAGAGCAGAAAGGAGGAAAGAGGAGAGGAGTAGCATTCATTAGCAAAAGTTGAAATCATTTTACAAAAGTAGCTTTTCTTATTAACATTAGTACTGATGAATCAAGTGATATCCCTGAGTGGCAGTTTTGGATATTTTTATACCGGCTGTGTGCATGCGTGTGCAAAAAATTATGTTATGAATCTTTTTTCACAAAATAAAAACATCTAACAGAAATTGGATGTTGTAGAAAGTCTGGCAGTTTGGGGGCTTTTTAACAGATTCTCTACCAGAGAACATTTAAATCTCTCTGAAAGTTGCGCCAATAAATGAACATTATATAATCAAACATGAACGGATGTTAAAATGCTCTGAAAACAAATATATTGCATCTTGCCCAGTTTAACTAACTTAAAATACCCGTAAATGTTGGACAACAATCTCTTGCTTGGTTTTGAGCTGTATCTGTGTTAATTTGTCATAATTCTAAGGATGTCGTTGAAAGATCAGTTTCAAGGCCGACATTTTTTGGATCAATAACAGAAACTCGATGAGCTTCTGGGGCATCAAATAATTCCGAACCATAATATTTCCACCACCATGCTTTACAGCCGGTGTGAGATTCTTCCTCTGAGGTGGATTTTATTAGCAGACGTTTCTAAATGTGCACTTATTCACTTTGATACCAAAAACTACTTGCAATTAAAAATTGAGCTTTTGGCTTGAACAGGAGAAAAAAGACACGGTGTGTTTTTGACGCATCACTATTTGCACAGACTAATAAAAATAAAATAAAATAAAAATAGATAACACACTGTAGACAAAACAATTAACATGTCTAAACATTTAGAACAGATGGTGTAGAGAAACAGCAAATTGTTCCTGATGACTGTGAAGACTCTTCATTCCCTGATAGCTGCTGAGGATTGTGGGAGAGGACAGCAACAGACGCAGCCCTTCAGCAGGCGGTTTGATGGCTGATGCTACTGCTGCTGTGACAGAGAGAAGCTTTGCATTTCCATATGAGATTACATAAAGCAACTCAGGATCAAAGTTTGGTGTAAACATGAGGCAGCGGGGACACAGGCTGGTTGTACTTTGCCTTTTCTAGTCGAAAGCCCTGCTATTTATTTAATGCAAATGCTGATTCTGAGTCAGTGATATTCTATAGAAATGACAACATGCGTAGAGGCTATCCAGAAAATTGCAGCAGAAGTAATAATTTGATTAAACGGATTCAAGGTTTCAGAAGGGGGTGGTGGTGGGGGCACTTTAAACCAGAAAGTATAAACCAGCAAACAGAAGAATATACTGTCTGTAACTCTGATTTTAATTTGTTTTTCTGTAGTGACAATAAATCTGCAAAAAAAATCATAAAAAAAAACATCTTTGATAGAGACAAACATATTTTGCTGACCCAACAACTAACTCCCTAAATCAGGATGCAAACATCCTTTAATCTGATTGTATTAAAGTTGTAAGTTATCTCTTAGATCTCTCATCCACCCCCCCCCCCCTCAACTATTCAGCTTTCAGTCTATTTTTAACTTTTCTTAAGTACAAGCAGAAAGGCTGCACTGGGAAGAAGAGCTGGCTTCAGCAAAGGAGAAACGACAAGTCCTGTTTTCTCTCTATTTCTGGATTATCAAAAGACAAGGCCTGGTGTTCTAATAATACACCTCCAAAGCAAAATTTTATAATCTTCATCCAGAAATAGGTTTTAAAACAAAATTAGACATGAAATGTTTTTTTTTTTTTCTTTGGGGGGGCTTTAATTATCTTTTTTTATCTCTGCATCTATCTGCATGGGCCAAAAACCTTTCCTGGTTTAGTTGGTTAACATACTATATATTATAATTAAGATAAATGATCTGGTTTTCCAAATGTTTCTGTTCTTAAATTAGCAATTAAAGTAAATTACAAACCAGATGGAAAAAAATGTACATTTTAAAAGGTTTAGCTTTATTTAACAAAGTCAATGTGGGATTATTTCATTTCAGTAATTCTACCTAATTAAATACTTAAAGATAAAATTATCTGTGATTATTGGAAGGATCTTTCGAAGTAAAACTGTAATTCTAACACTCTCCTCGAACTAAAAACGTCAGCCTCAAATCGACTTCCACCTTCTCATATTAAACTCACACATGCAGGAGAGCACACATTTCCATACATTCAGTCTGTAGTGAGTGG
>SSNP01000004.1:7333913-7350808 GCA_006937955.1 Pachypanchax playfairii | reverse complement strand
CCCCCCCCCCCCCCCCCCCCCCTACCATACACACACAGTAAAAGAGAGAGAACAATGGCTCAAGCCCACAGCAGAAAACAAACAGGGAGATGTCTTGAAGCTCTCAAGATGAGAGCTGCATGCAAATTGTTCTTTTGACAGTATCCTTCCCTGCTCACTCACCACTCCACCACAACAGAGATACTGAGACAGACTGAGAAAGACGAGGGGAGAACAAAGAGGGCGGGGAGAATAGCATCTACTGCAGCCATAACAGAGTTGATTGGAGAGGGCCTTATTAAATCTGTTTACATTCCCTGCTGGGCTCCATTCTGTCAGAGAGACTTTCAACTCCATGGGACGTATTCTGAGGACTTTTTTTCCTTTAACACCAAAATGGCTGCCTCTAATTAACAGGGACCTGCCGAGTTTCAGTAGCCGTTTATATATCCCTCGCCTCTTCCCTGCCCACCAGTATTCGTGCTGCTCAGTGATCCTCTTCATGTTGGTTGTGAACACTCTGGCTGTCCCTGCTCTCCCACTGTGCAGCTCGGTGCCGAGGACACAATTCACTGCACGTCCTGCTGACTGGGCACAACTCACAGCCCTCACTGGCACTCAGTCTCAAGACTTATAACTCAGTAGGTGTAGGGGACAGGCCAGCACATGGCTTTTGGCTAAAAGCAATTCATGAAAACCTGAAAAGTTATAGCACAAATACGAGAGTAGTTTTTTTATTATTAATTAGTAGGACCTTCTAAAAATTGGCATCTTTAACAAGATAAAAAAAAAACTTTAACTGTGAGGCTGCAGTTGCAGTTTGGTGGAAAAATCTGAAGCTGGAAAGATTTAAAGGTATTTGGGAGCCAAAACTGAAGAAAAAGAGCAGTTAAAAGCCAGAGAAGAAGAGAGCAACTTGAGTCTGAGTATCTTTAGAGAAGCAGCTCTAGATGTGTCAACTGAAACAAAGCAAGAATATTGTTTAGTTTTGATAAAATCCATAAAGAACTTCTAAGGTTAATATCTCTTTGGGCAGTGATAGTTGATGACTAGTTGAAAACACAAAATTGTGAGAAAATTAAGAAATGTTCAGTTTGAATCACAACAATTTGAACAGTTGTTTGTTGAAAGAGTGAATAAATTGCAACAAATGTTGGACTTTTTTTTCCTCTTAGGCTTTAGTTACAAAATGTCTTAATTTGTTCCCAATTCATCCTCATTTTGTTTTCCATTGTGTCCTGCTTTACATCAGGCTCTTTTTTTGTCTCCAATCAGTCGCCACTTGGTTTCGGCAGTCGCCAACCTCTCCCAAAGTTACATCTAACGTTTCCACACAAATTAAATCTAGATGGGTTCCAGATGCCTGTAACGCCTCTGACTGTGATCAGCAACATGAGAGCAAGACCCTGCAATCACTGCAAGGAAATTAAAGATCCTTACTGATGTTTTGAGACAATTTGGAAACAGTTTTGATACCCTTAGACAGATAAGAGCCATTCTACTGAAAACTTCAAGTGTGTTCACATATGAACATGTCAGTGTTTTTCTCACATCTGCACAGCTTCCTCCATCCTTCTAACCCCAGTTCTGCCTGCTGCTTCCTGTCGATAGCCCCATCCATCAGTCTTTGCACCAGTTCCTAGTGTCGCAGTCAGCAGCAGCACCAACCAGCACGTATTCATGTGCACAGTACAACATCAGATCATATCACTTCATGGGTGTGTAAAATGGCTGGGCCATCCATTTGGCAGCAGTTGTCTCCTTACCATCTTTGGCTGTGTCAGCAATCCCTTCTCTGCCCAGCCCTGGAGCTGTGGGAGCTCTGCCTGACGCCACTGTGTCTCTGTCGACCCCTATGGAGCGGAGCACAGGGAGGGAGGGACGCATAGCCCGCCATCAACATCAGACACTCATTTTACAAAAGTTAGGATGATGGTGGGGTTTGAGGAAGAGGAAGGAGGGTCGGGGAATATGGCAACTATCTAAAACCAACAGGTATACCTTAACAGACACCACCAGTGAAACTAAAACAAAGACGGGTAGCTCAGAAGGTTTTTCTTAATGATTAACGTTCTTTTTTTTGTTGTTTGTTTGTTTGTTTGAAAATGCTGTTTTTCTGTTGCAGCTGGAAGTGATTATTAGGGATATAAATATTGAATTTAATCAGATGCTCCTAAGCACCTTCCTTTGTTGAAAGCATAAAAACGACATATATGTTGAAGCTGGCAGATTGGAGTGGTGACTGCAGTGACCTTGGCAGGGTTTATAATGAGGGTTTCCCTCTCACTCTCTGAGGGTAAACAAGTCTCTGGTTGAAAAGGCAGAAATGCCACAAATGAGCAGGAAGTCTGTTCACTGACTCTCCAGAGCAGGGGGCTTAAATGCCTTGCAGCCATCTATGGATGCTACAACAGCCAATTTAGCAGGAGGAGAGGAAGAAAAGGAGGCATGACCTCTGCCTTTATTTAGTCCTTCAGAGAGATGAGGAGTGGGAGTGAGGGATCAGTCAGGGGGAGGAATAAAAGGCAAGGGTTGAGTAATGGGGGAGACACTTTCAGTTGTTCAAAAGGAAGGAGAGGCAGAGGTGGGAGAGAAGAGACAGAGTCTGTACATGCTCTGTTGTCAATGTGTCTTGTAAACTAAGGCAGGGATGCATAATGGAGGTCTAAATGAGAGCGAACTGTCAGTTAGAAGATACAGAGGGGCAGAGAGGTCAAGGTAAAGAGGGAGACAAGACATCTCTTTGCTGACAGGTTCAGATAAATCTGGAGATGTATTTGGGATGATCATATAGAAAAATCAGTTGAGCTACTTTTTGTTTTAGGGTGGTGAGGGTCAAAGGTTTACTTTGAATAAGTAAAACAGAGATCTGACTGGGACAAACACATTGTTGATGTTTTTAAAAGTTTTTCAAGATTTTATCAGTATAAAAAACAGTAAGGTTCAAACTAAAAATTAAAGTCAAATCATCTGAGAGAAATCAGTGTTGGGGAAACCTACATCCCCTCTGGCTGAGATGGCTAAACTAAATCAAATTAGTATACTAAAGTTGAGCAACACTCTTCTTATTAAGATAGTTTTCATATGACAAAATGTGTCCCATCCATTAAGATTCAAGTTGAAAGCTACCCTGAGAAAGGAAAAGTTAGGCAGAGGTGAAACATCAAAAATAACTTTTCACCCATTCTGCAAAGCCGTCAATTTACATACTACATCAGTGCGAAAGTGGATGAAGTACCGCAGCAAGCAGACAGTGCAGCGTGTTGGTAGAATGTACAAATGTGGTGATTAAAAATGTAAGAAGCAGCAAGCAGATGTATATGAGTCTCAGTTTCAACATCTAACATGGTGCTGGGGAGCAGAATGTCAGCAGAATGAAGCTTACATTTCTTAGGAGTGTGTTTAAGTCTCTGCATCTCATTTTCGAAGCATTGTTCAACGCTCAGTGTTCAGTGCTCAACCATTCGGTAAAAAGCAAACAGTATCGGGTGACACACTATCTCACACACACACACTCGCACACGGCATTCTAATCTTTCTTCATATCCTTGCTGTCCCGACGTTTATCACATGAAAACACACATGTGCTTCTTCTGATAAAAATCTGCAGTGCAATTACATCCACCAACCACTGAGATGAAAAACCGCTCATGGATACATTTTCAATTATTCAGGGAATACATTTCAGTCGGCTCTCGGATGGTGGAAAAAAAGTTATTATATAATCAATACACTCTATAACGCCATTAATATTTGATGCCACAAAAGTGCTTCCTGTCTCCTTGGGCTTCTGGCCAGTAGTATCCGGGCGAGGCAGTCAAAATAGGACGAGCGTTATCCACCTACAGCAATAAAGGAGGAGTGTACATTTGCTTTTCTCTAATGTTGGAAAGCACAAAAGGTTACAGAAGTTTATTTTTCTTAAAGCCCTTTCTGTTTGCTGCAGATGAAATACAGTAACATTTACACAATCAAGGAGCCCTGACTTCCTCTTTTAGCAATGCCAGTGCTGCCACTCGCGTTCAGCTTTTAGCTGATAAATCTACTCTTTTATTATTGCTAGCCTGGTGCAAGTCGTCCTCCTACCTTTTTTTTTTTTTTACATAGCTTAGACAATCAATGTATCCTGACTTGGCCAGGATAGAGGACTGATGCAGGATCACTCCAGTGATAGACAAACAGCCTGACAACCACAAAATGGAGCTAGCGCGAGAGCATTTTAGACGTCGCCTCATCATCTTCCTTTTGGTATTGTTTGTGGTTTCCTTCTGCTTTTATTTTTTTTAAGAAACATTATTTAAGCTAAAGTAGATAGATGACATTACATGATGCTACATTTATTTTCCAGCTGCAGAGATAGTGAAAATCACATTTCCCCTTTTTTCTTGATACCCCAAAGCAGACTCAAACTCTCCTTAAGTGAAAGTGAAGCTGAACTGCAGTTCCTATCAAACCGACTGAGACACAAAGAGATTAATACGACTTTACTATCTCAGCTTCTCGGCCAGTCAAGTTCCGTGTAATGCTCTCTGCGCTATTGATTTTTATATTTCTTTTTCCCTCTCCCTTTCTTCCTGGTCGTCTCCCTCTCACCATCTCTCTCTCCACCTCCACGAGCTTCTTCCAAGCTCCGAAGCGTCCTGCAGGTCAGACGGATGCTGGGCCGGATCAATCAGGAAAAGTAATCTGGGACGCCTCGTGTACGCAAGTAGACACACAGACACATTACAGATTTGCGCACACACACACTCTTCCTCTGATGCACTCTGGCCTGCCTGCCTCCAGTCTCATCGATCTGCATCTACTTTACCAAATGGATTCTTCTCTTCTATCCTCCTCCACCTCTTTTCTCTCTGTGTGACTCAGAATAATAAATGTTCCAGACCATGCGAGACGTGTATGTAAGCAATTTTTCATTTAACTTTGGCTTGACTTTTTTTTTTCCACCTTCCTTCTTCTCTTTCTTTTTTGGTGTTTCAGTCTTACAGTAAGATCGATGCAACTTTCCCACAGATTCCCTCGCTGCCTCATGGTAATCGGCACACGCTTGTGTAAGGTCAAAGGTCAGGAGATGACAGAATGGGGCCGATTTCAGACGGGTCTGCCTAACAGGATTCAGATAGTGGTGAAAACAGTTTCTCACGTAACAGTACTTGCGAAAAACGGATGCTTAATTTTAAAAGTGCATGTTAAATATGGGAAGAGGCAGGCGCTTGATTAAGATCTACTCATCCCTAATTATTTTTCTTAAAATTTTACAAGTAAATTTTATTCTATTTGTAGGCAGTCAAAAGACAGAGCATCCCATCATGACCTGAAGTGCTTGATACATACACTAAAGAGTCACATTCTCCCTGTCATACACACACATGCTCATACACATACACCAGTCTCCTTTGCTGAGCCAAACTGTAGGCGGAACTGGAGCCATTTGTCCACTGGCTGAATCCCAACTCTGCACCAACGCATGCAGAAAATTGGTGAGCATCTTGACTC
This sequence comes from Pachypanchax playfairii, assembly GCA_006937955.1. NCBI lineage: Eukaryota > Metazoa > Chordata > Actinopteri > Cyprinodontiformes > Aplocheilidae > Pachypanchax > Pachypanchax playfairii. Next base: position 7,345,333 of record SSNP01000004.1, on the reverse strand, counting down.
TAGAGATGACACTACAATTTGTGCAGCTCCAAAGACTGATGCTCTGCAGTTTCTCCCTCGTGGGGGTGTGAGATCAGCTGGACACCTGCCTGGCTGGCTGGAGCCTGGAGCACAGGGGAGAGGGCCTTGGAATTGAAAGCCTGGTCCTGCCTGTCAGCTCAAGTCCCTGTCCTTTTGCCCCAGCCCTGGACAGACCTCTTCAGTCCTCATCACCATTCCTCTAGTTTCATCGCCGTGCCAGTAACTGTCCCTCGCTCTGTGCCCCTAACCTCTGCTTCTCGATCCAACTGTCAGCCTCAAGTCAATGTTGTGCCATCTTTTCCCACAAACAAAATCCAATCCCCATCTACAGCATGCCAGCCTTTGTTTCACTTCTTGACACTTCACTTCAATTTTCAGCTCAAGTCAAATCAGTAAGATGTCTCTTGTGTGCTGAGCTGTCTGCCCTGCTGTAATCCCTGGGTGTGATGAACAGGAGTGATCAGTTGAGCCATTTGGGTAATTTTGATGGATTAAAGAGGCTAAATCAGAGTCTCTGTCTTTACATTTCCATCTGTAATTAAATGTAAATATGGCTAAAGGTTTCAGTGTAGATGACATCTATCTATCACACTTTTAGTAAGTAAAATCACTTCAATGAAAGCCAAAATTTATTACGAGCAAAAGTCCTTCTCTATCAGCATTTACTTTTAAAGAGACTGTGAAGGACGTTACGATTGAGTCTTCAGTATATTAGCACCATTGTACATCGTAGTGATAGATTTTGGTGCTCATTTCAGTGATCCTGTGATGCTAGACTGGGACATGGGCTAAAGGAGGTCAGAGATGAGGAGGGCAAGGCAGGTGGATCCAACTGAGTCAGCAGCAGCAGCAGCAGCATCATGCGCAGTGAGCGAGGACACCGCCTCCATGAGCGGCTGGTAGGTGAATGAGGCCGTGCACCTGTGCAGGCAACCAGCCATACTAGTGAAGTTGCATACTATCTTTAGCAAAATACACTAAGGTATACTGTAAGAGTCCACAGCACATCAACATACATATGCACAAATATACCAAGTTCCACAACTCAGCTGTGTTCGACTGAAGGTGTCGGGTCAGAAACATTCTGGTCTTAGTATTTGTGCACTGCTCAGAACTGCAATTAAAATAAAAACCTCCCAAAGTAGAGAGAAGAAGAATCAGAAACTTGTAAACCCCTCTGATTGAACTCAATTTTTAGCATAATTCACAGTAGGAGTTCCAATTAAAACTTGTTTGAGGCTGGAAGTGGCAATATTGGATTTGTTGAAACAGGTATTTTAAAAAGCTATAAACAGCCTGAAGGTGTTGCGATAAGAACAATAACCACACGGCACCTCCACAGAGAACAGGAGGGAGAGAGAGATGCAGGAACACATGCCTGGCTGCAAAACAGAGGCAGAGCTCCACCTAATCTAATCACTGTTTCTTCCATCAGCTTCATCTCGCACACATGCTGGCTCTGTTTGTGTGCCCTGCAGCAAAGGCATAAAACTACATCACATAGACTGACCATTGTAGTCAAGAATTCATTTCGCAGCCCCGGGTTCGTGCGATTGTATGCTAGCATGTGCATGAGCGTGTTTATATAATCTGGTTATTGATTTGCCTCTGAGCCGGAGCTCATATAATCTAATTTCTGTGAGGGAAAAGGACAGCCGTCCGTCATCTGTCTTAATGAGTTAACAGTTTGACAGAAGCAATGGATAACTCAACACTACATGTAGCTAAAGAGGAGGCAAGTGCATTGCTGACAGGGAGAGCAACAAGCTGAAACTTAATACCTCATCTTTAGCTAAACTACTTGACAATACTCATCTTCTGCTGAATGTAATGATAAAAAAATCAATTTTTAATCTGTGTCTTTATGAAAGAAGTATCCTCTGATTTTTGGTTTATTTGGTCATGTTCACCATGCTACAAAGTTTCAACGTGCTAATCATTGCAAAGTTTAACGTCGGCATTTCTGATTGCACCCTTCTCACATCAAGCTGCATTTAGAGCTGATTTTTCTGGAAAGAAAAGCTTCTGCTGCAGCAGGAGGAGAGTGAGAAACAAAAGCCTTCAGCGCATGTATAACAGTACAGCTAACAGCCGAGGCCCGCGGCACACCAGCTAAACCATTAAGTGTGGCGTGCATTCAAATGAGCAGATAAATCCCCCCCACTGCTGTATAGTGCAGTGTAATTGAAATTGCCCACAGGAGGCTATCTCTGCTCATATACTGTGGCGTATGCCATGGAGGCGATGTAGAAAAGGTGGCGACTGATAGTTATTTAAAAAAATCTACAGCCGTGTTTGAGTCTGACATGAATAGATCATACAGTACTGCAGCTTTTCTCACATGTTACAAACATATAACCATGTTTGTCTAAAGACTTTTGACTGACAAGTGGAAATATGCAGTGAGTTTTCCATTTAAACTGAGTCAGCTCCAGCATTATGGTCTTTATATGGGGTGGTCAAAGCTTTATAATTTATTGATCACAATTGATAAGTACTTTGATCACTACACTCTCTTAGCAAGTCCTGAGATAAGCACAACTTGTAGTCAACATTTGTGGACCTGGAGAAAACTGGATTCATTTTATGAGCTAGCAAATTCTCTGAAGTACTGTATTTCTGTTAAGCATATTTTTTGTGCCTGCACATTATTTCGTGTTTTAGATCTTTAAAGGCACCCACAAAATTAGAAACATTATCTTTCTTTGAGTGATTTCAGGAAAGGAGATCACTATGAAAGAGTCAATTTCACCCAAACAATATTTTTTGTCTGATCTGAACTGTAATACAGTTCCAAAATAAGGGATAGACTCATAGGTCTTTATTAAATATTATGTCCTTTTTTAATGCAAAATAATAAACTACAAGTAAAATAGTGTTTGATGGGAATATCCACTGTTTTTTAAATAATGTGAGAAAAAGGATATATTTAGATCAGTTTTTATATATTTTTAGAAACACTGTTGATCACTTGTGCACTAATTCAGACTTCAGACAAGTACATTATCATCAGCCTGCCAAGTGGGATGATTGAAAGGTCCCTGCTGAAATCATTTAGAAAAAGGGAAGCTCTTTGAAAAGTCCTTGACAGACGATTGGATAAAGCATCTGTTAAACATTTGCAATCTAAACAAATGAACAGGAATCTCCCGGAGCCGCCATTTTTGATTGTGAACGTGCCTAAAACCAGTTTGTTGGTTCTGAACTTAATCAGTTATTTAAACCCAAATACATCAGCTGACAACACAACTGTTAACACTTTTCTCTGGGGAATACTCTTATTACTAGAGAATTCCACTAGAGGGACTGTTTTTATTCCTGATTTTATAAAATAAATCAATAAGTCAGTGAAGACAGCTCAGGAATTTGCAAATATTTACTTTATTTCCTTACTCATGACAAATGCTCACCTTCTTGTGAACTTTTGTATTCATATCTGAGAATAGGCATAACTGATGTTCCAAGCCAACGATATATACAAATACAAAATCAAACCTGACCGATAAAATCCTGTTTGCAGAACTCTGACTGAATGGTGCAGCTACAATCCCTGCAGATTGATAATGTATATCAGGGACGAGGGAGTTCCTGTACTGTCTTGTCCCTTCCATTTCTCCAACATGGTCATTACATAATCCTTGTGTGTACTGAGGTTTTGGTTCATTTTTAAGTTCAACTTTTTACAAGATGTCTTCACAAAAACATATCAATTTTTAATGGAATCTAAGTGCCAGAGAGGGTGGTTGGATAAATATTTGAATCATGTTTTTAGTTTGGATTGTTACACGTCTACTATTGATGACAAACAGAAGGCTAAACTACACTGTGTGGAATTCTTTTGTTTGTAGCCCCAAATGTGTCTGTTACCAACTGCCAAGCTGCCATTTTGTAGCATGTTCAGTTGCATGTTGAATCTATAATTCATCCAGCTACAGAAAAATATAAATGTTTAATATATTAGAGGCAGTGGGGCCTGTCAAAAGCGTGACCTTGAAATGTCCTTTAAACATCACACAGCTACAGCGCTGGGGCCAGTTAAGCTGCCAAAGCCAAACAAGCAACACAAGAGCTGTAACTCGTACTGATACATTCAGCCTGTCTGCCTGCTGATGCTCTCTGCTGCTTTTCTCTTCTCTCTCTCTTTTTTCCAGGGATGCAAAATGCAGATGAGACGAGTCAGCCGCTTGTGCACAGTCTCAGGAGAAACTGCCAGTCAAATCCAAACATCTGTATGCATACCAAAACACACGGGGTACAGTGGATCGAGGAGAGAGAGAAGCTGCTAGGAAAGCCAGTGTTCCTCTCTTCTTTTATATTTTTGTCTGAACAAAGAGCCACAAAGCACATGAAACCCTCTTTCTTTCCACTGTATTTTCCATCGCAATATTTATTCTAAAAAGCAGCGACGCACAACAAGGGCTCGGTCCTGTGTTTGCTAGTGGGCTGAGGCGCTAACACTCCCCAGCTGATTATGTGTCTGTCTGTAGCAGTTTGAGCTGCTGCCAAAGGAATTAGGTCTAGTATTTGTGAATGCTGCTCCCCTCGCAGCAGAATTCCTCGCCAAGCCTCTCAGATTTCTAGCTTTTTTTTTTTTTTTTTTTTAAAAAGAGACATTTTTTTCCCCCTCTTTCTTCTCCCTAACATTTTAAATAAATGAAGGAAATCACTGTGGAAGCCTATTTAATTTTTAACGCAACCATTTTGCGAGTCTTCGTGTGTGTTTAGGCATCGCACAAAAGGAATATTTAAAAAACCAAAGCGTGCTAATTGGGACAGAGATTTTTACAGCGGCTTCTTATTCAAACAGGCTTTTGACTCATTAACTGCTTCCATCCAGCTTTTGTTTAAAGGGAAGTGGAAAAGACATTTAAAGATAAATAATATTTTGCAATCTCTTTATTGAGACTGTAGCATTAAAACACTGATAGACATTACATACGCCAAAGCAGTAGGAAACTCTTGCCTTGGGGGCAATAGCTCTTTGTTGTCAAAAGAACTCTGTACTTTTTTTCCCCAACAGCAGATAATTTTTATTCTTTCAGACATATATTTTTATTGAATCTCTGTCATTTTAAGCTTTACATTAGTTTGATTAGACAAACTGACAAACTAGTTTCAATACTGTTATAGATTGGGTTATAGCTGCAAGTCCAGGTATCTTATGGCACATACGTCTTTATCAATTCCATCATTTTTTCTGCATTAAAACTCTTTCCAGTCTGCGGTGACAGTTGTTGTAGTGAACGTGTAGTTACAACACACTGACTCTTTTCTATGCATGTAAACAAATGCTAAACAACACAAGCACAAACACACACACGGCTTACCAAATCTCATTCTGACTCTTGTAATAAAAAATGATTCACAGCCGAAAACTAAGAGGCTAAACACAAAGTATCAGTTTATTCATGTTTACCAGTTGTCCATGTTCAAGTCAGAAACCCATTGATCATATGCAGATGAACCAATCACTCATTCACAGATGAAAAACAATAATTTTTGAAAGCTATCAAGTAACTGCAGTGGGTAGAACATCTTAAATAATCACCAGAGGCTCGTTAGAAAGTCTGAATATCAAAGCAGACCACTGGTCAGCTAGTTTGTATATTAACTGGCTTTTTAACAGATTTTAACAGCAAGTTTACAAACTAAAAGGTTTACATAAAGTTATCAAATTATATTTGAATTGCAGTCAAAATGAGTGGTTCATTATATTATGATCATAATAAAATATAATTTTTAATAAGAATATAAGGCGACATACCTTGATATTACCAATTAGATTTACAGAAAATATCACATTCACAAATGTTACAAAAAATAAACAGCAACTTAAAAGAATCAATTATTGGGTGATTGTAACCTAATCATAAATTCATGTTTCAAACATTCAATGTTTTAGACAAAAGTATTTTTATACTAATTGATCTTAGGATCAACGGTCATGCAAACAGAAACATGTAGAAATCATGACAGTAGTGGAACCAAAGATGTATTTAAGTTCTGATTATTTACATATTTTAATACAAATATATCTACAGTGAATAAGCCATGAAGGGCAAATGCTTGAGAAGGACCTGCTCCTTTTGTTTGACATATTTCGGTTCACACTGTGAATGAGCGTTTGAGTTTCTAGTTAACCAAGTCAGCAGGTCCTCTGACACATACACACAATCACATAAAATGACATGGAACAATAAAACCTGGAACATTTACTTTTGTTTCCATGTTATCTTAAGATATGCATTTTCCTTCCTTGTTGTCTCTAAACAACCTTTTTTTTTTTCTTCCTCGAACATCCACTCATCCTAAAACTACACAAGTGAACATCCACTGCACTTTTATCTCATGTTTCTTTGATGTTCAGTTACATTTAAATCACTCAGCACATAGTTTGTGCACAGTAGCTAATAAATTCCTAACACATTGCACCCCATTAGCATTGATGTGTAACCTTGGAGCACATGGTGTTCTGCCTGAGGGTAATAGGGCCACTGTGTGTATTTGTGTGTGTGTATGTGTGTGTGTGTGTATGCATAGATACAGTATATTCTACACCTACAACATTGAAGATGTGTTGGTTTTTTTCCACTCTGCTTGCTATTCTGCTTGTATTTCTAACACTACACTCATCTGAAGATATGAGTATCTCTCTGGTCATGTCTGTCTTTGTTTGTCATGTCTTTTCCTCTTGGTTTTCACACCTATGCTGACACAAGCCTTCAATGTCCAGGGAGACAGGACGGTGAAGCAGAACGAGCCACGTCATCAGAGCGCAATCGCCATCCTTTCAGTTAGCATTTTGATGACGTTTGACTGAAGCACACGCCAAAACATTTACTTCCTGACCGGTGTTATGTATGAAAATGCAAAAAAAAAAAAAAAAAGTGTCCGTGGATGATGAGAAAACTTCAATGAAATAGATACAAGCATTTAAATGCAAAAATTCTAAGACTGCTTCCTGTTCGAGTGGCGATGAAATATGACGGTCTTCATGTCTACGACAGGTGAAAGAGACAGGAGGATAAAATGGCTGCTGGTTTTATTACTCAATCTCGTACTTTGTTGCACGGATGTGATGGATGGATGGATGTTAGAGTGAGTCTCAGGGTCGTGACAAAAGCAGAACACTTGGATAGTTCACAATCATGGCTTTCATGCTGACACACACTTAAACACATCAGTAAGGGACTCAAGACTAGGAAAAAAAAAAGGAATGCATATCTTAAACATCTGTAGTAATAATCTGGGGTCATGCTTAACTTCATTATATCTGCTTAAACAACACATGGGCACAACAACACTGTGCGCACAAGAGGCCTAACTACTACGATTCCCACTCACGTTAACTTGCATGCAGTATTTTGGATACATGTTCAAATACACTCAGCATTCATGTGCAGCCCACCTCTGCTGCAGCATTAGACAGGTAAATCTATTTCTCACTGCAGAGTTGTGCAAAGGCAGAGAAAGGGGGGGACACTCACAGCCCTTGCTTTAACATAAAATGGGTGCTGCTCCCTATTTTAACTCGTTCCTTCCTCTTTTCCCCTCCCGAGATTTCCTTACCTCTGCTCCTTCCTTCACACATCTCCTTTCAACATGATAACTGCCTTTGTCCCTGATTTCCCGTTCTGCCCTCCTCCGGTCTTCAGTCTAACCCCCTTCGCTGTAACCTGCTCCCAAGCAAGAAGGAACTTAACATTCTGCATGTGAAATAGTTGACCAGTATCGCTGCATCGGCTGTGGCAAGAAGAACGTTTACACGCACTGACTGTGTGTGACAGTACATTTACAACTGCAACCTGCTCTAGCTGCTGCACAAAGCTCAATGTGTAGTATAGTGTCAGGCCGCCTGTAGCCTTCCTTACCATCTTAAACCCATTCCACTCCATTTGGGAGATGCCAGCCGTTGTCTCGCGTTCCCTCTCTCCTCACAACAACTACACCAACGCCTCAGAAAAGAAACCCTCCTACTCTAACTCTCTCCCTCGTCTCAGTCTTCTCCAGCTCTGTCTCCTTATTCTGTCCTCTCCCTCTGTTTCCTTTTGTTGTGTCTTCCTGGATCTCAGCTAAGAGGTGTATGGAGTAAGCATTGCCTTCCTCCACAGATGCTGTGAAGAGAATGATGAGTCTGGAGGAGAGTGCTGGACTGCAGCAAGACTCTCCTCTTCTCTCTCTCTCCTCCTACATCCCTTCCTCCTTGCCCCCTCCTACTTCTCCCCTCCTCAACCCCCCGCCCAGTCGCCTGCTCAGCTGGAAGGTCAGAGCCCGCCCCCTTCACTCGACGGTTCCCTGTGATTGGCGCCTCGTCTTGCCCGTCAGATCCATCCCCTCCCTTTCAGCGTTAACGCCTTCGCTCTCTGGCTGGCTCCGAGCTCTCCTCGGCACACGCCAACCTCTGGCTGCTTTGGCAGAGAAAAGGCTTTCTGAATCCCAGCAAGGCAATCAATCGCAGCTGAAGTCGGAGTGTTTGAGTGAGTCTGGTATGAGCAGAGCAGCGCACAGAGAAGAGGAGAGCTGCGGAGTGATTGCAGCCTCAGGCGTTATGGTAATAGGATGCCTGCGCAGCACAGTGTATAGAAATGAGCTATTAGAGGGCGTATGGTAAATCCTCTGTACATTACAAGAGTGAGACAGTAGCTCTTCAACTCACTGTCTCTCTCCCTAATGCACACACATACACACACTTTTCAAAACAAAGACCAAATTTCAGTGAGCTAAACATTGATTTAGGATCTTTGAGGAATAAGCTTCCTCCTTTTGGTCTTATTAATTGCTGTCGGAGGGGGAAAGACCTAAAAAAAATTATATTTTGAAAACTACAGGTTAAAAGCACAAGTGAAACAAAAAAAAGAGAAAAACTTGCAAGTGTAATGTGCAAAAATCACAAATAACCCCCATATACACACCTGTCAAAGCAGGTTCCACCTATAATTATTAGTATAAATATTTTTAAGGGTTCTGTCTGCTGCTAGTTGTAACTACCGTGCACAATAAAATAAAACAAAGCTGGAGAGTCACAAAAAAGGGATAAACAGGTAGAAAAGCAGCCTGTAGCTTGAAGTCGCGCCTACTCACCATGACCATCCTCCTGCTGGCTGCTCGGATCGTAAAGGCGTTCTTAACCAAAAATAAATAACAGAAGTCTGCGCAGTGAGTGAGCAGCGTGATGGAAAGGATGAATGAGACGAGGCGGTGTGTGTGTGTCTAAGTATGAGGAGGCAACAAAAAAAGTAAACGAGAGAAAGCGTGGGTGGGTGTGGAAGACCGGCCGGCAGCCTCCTCCCGTGCTACTGGAAAATAAAACAAAACAAAAACACGCTCGGCTTTAAAATCATCACACAATGACTGGGAGAAAATAGTCCGAGCTAACCCCTTCACCTTTTACTTAAAAGCCAATTACAGAGTGTCTAATCACCTGGAGATTTCTGATTGGCTGGTGAGGTGCGGATGGGGCGGGGCGTTCCCGGATGCGAGTGGTGGAGTCGGTGGCGATCTAATATTTCTGTATACATGAAAGATGGTATGTAAGATCCGCACACTGTTGGTGTTTAGTTTATGCACCTCTGTGTCATTAAACTGAGACCTTCAGACTTGTTTAAATATGAATCAACAACCTGACAGCAGGACTGGTGCTGTTTGGCCCAATCTGTCAGCTTTATTTACAGGGATATGAAACACAACGAGGACAGACGCTGGGATTCTATTGGTCAGTCCAATCCATTTTAATATTCACTACAGCCTGCTTTAAATACAATGATCAGCCACATTTTCAGAAGCATCTCCGTCTTCTTGATTTCACCCTTCCAGACTCTACCTCAGGCAGACAAGAAGAGGGAGCTCTTGCCTCCTTTAACACAATTACCTGGCAAGCAAACGTACTCGGCTGAACTTTCACATGTACATACGTTTACACACACTGACACACACTCAGAATGCACAGCAAACACATGTTGCTTCACACCGTACTGTATTATTCACAGAGCATGCAAATTCACTAACACACAGCTTCACAGCCTCACACGTCCAGACACCTCATGCTGCAGGTATAAACACATAGACACATTTAAAATTACTTGTTAGGTTGTTATTCATATTCATTAAAAAAGAAAAAATCATATGTTCCTTGCTAACCCTCAGCTGTGTGAGGGCTCACCTAACAAATACACATAAATAAAATTACAGTTTAAGGATTTTATAACAAATAAAACGACTTGGTGCTTTAGTTAGTGAAACAATCAGTAATTGAGGCGATATTAAACAACACCTCCCCAGACTGTTTCCTCCCTGACCCCTCACCTGTCTGTCAGCTACCACTAGCTAGCTAGCCGAATGAAGTCATGTGTCTGACATACTAATAAGAATCTCTGCTACACCCTCAATTAGGAGTGAGGAACACACACACACACACACACACACACACACACACACACACACACACACACACACAGAGAATAAGGGGCTGAACTACTTCTCTATTGTTTCATATAGAAAGAAAAACTGCTGGCATCTGCAGTCTAAAAGCTCGTACAGATTGTACTGTATATAACAAAACCAAGCGAGAAAGTAATGCAAAATGAAACACAATGAAAATGGATTAAAATAGAAATGCATCTTTGTCTCTTTTCTTTTGTCGTACTTCTTTATTTTTTCTGCTTGAGCAGAATAAGAAGCAACATTTGCAGCTTGAACGGTACAGACAAAAAAAATGTCTTCGATTCACATTTTATGGTCGTGTTCTGACCTTTTCGTTTAATAAAGATTCTGGGTTGGACCCTGAAAGAGACTTCACGCAACACGCCTGGCCAACCCATGTTATTGTATAAACTTATTTAACTGTCTATGTTAAAGAACAGAAGCCTGACTTACTCCCAGTTAATCACATCCAACATTTTCAACATCAAATGTTTCTTCTTTGCGTCTTTCCCTCTTTCACAGTACAACGCAGTGTGTGATTGTTATTATGTTTCCTAATGTACATCCAAATAACCTTCTGAAAATGAGAATATGATTTGAAAGTGAAAACAGTCTCTGGCTGTTGCTTCGCATGGTGTGTTATTTCACTAGATTGCTCTACAGGATCATGATTTTAGAAAGCGACGACAATGACTGCCACCACTCGGTAAATTAGCTATAAACACAATCTGTTTTTTTACCCACCGTGTTGCGCTACATAGTGTAGCTGTGACACAAAGATGGAATGATGTTATTGCAGCGTACAAGTTAACAATACAGGCTGTGCTTTATAACGTTGTGTATGTTAAACTGTTCAATTAAAGGCATCCATGTTGAGAAACTTTACAATCTGAGAGTGGATTTGGCTTATGTACACAGCAATACAATATGGAAGTACATTTAAAAATGTCAGTACTCCTTCATAATAAAAGTACCCATTA
>SSNP01000004.1:7321800-7333696 GCA_006937955.1 Pachypanchax playfairii | reverse complement strand
TCCTGTAAAGTGGTACTAAATGGTAATAATAACTTGGGTTAATGATTTAAAGGGCTTCTCTTTTGGAAGCATTTCCATTTTGTCAGACTTTGCAGAGGAAAAGAGTGAATAGTGTTGATTGAATGCATTATTTGGCTTTTAGGATGATGACTGATGCGAAATACATTTTGAGGGGATAAGTTATATTTCTTTGGTCTTGCAAGATTTTGAAAGTTAAAAAGCTTTTGTGGCTATAACCCAGGAGAGCCAAACACACTGTCAGCAATGTGGAACCCCATCTCACTTATTGGCTCTGGCTCACGTCCACAAAACATACACACACACACACACACACACACACACACAAGTGTGTTTTGGTATCCTTATGGGGACCGTCCATTGACTTCCATTGATTTTAGTAACTAGATTTATACCTAACCCAAACCCTTTTCCTAACCTTAACCATTACTGATCTATAACTAACCCTAAGACTAACTAAAACTCTATTCACACCATACCTATAAACCTAACCCCTAACCCTAAAAAGGGGAGTCCCCCCCATGGGGACCAGGCTTCGGTCCCCACAAGAACCCTCGGACCCCAGAAAGATAGTAAAAGTCAGGAAACGGGTCCTCAGGAGGTCAGAAATACAAACCCACACACACACACACACACACACACACACACACACACACACACACACACACACACACCCACAAGTGTGTTTTGTTATCCTTTTGGGGACCGTCCATTGACTTCCATTGATTTTAGTAACTAGATTTATACCTAACCCAAACCCTTTTACTAACCTTAACCATTACTGATCTATAACTAACCCTAAGACTAACTAAAACTCTATTCACACCATACCTATAAACCTAACCCCTAACCCTAAAAAGGGGAGTCCCCCCCATGGGGACCAGGCTTCGGTCCCCACAAGAACCCTCGGACCCCAGAAAGATAGTAAAAGTCAGGAAACTGGTCCTCAGGAGGTCAGAAAAACAAGCCCACACACACACACACACACACACATGCAGAAACAAACAAGGTTTACACATCACACAGTGAAAAATGAACTTTTTCTATTTCTGTCATAATCTGAGAATTCTAGCTGCTGCATTGGTGAAGAATTTAAGCTTCTTCCAACTTGTTACTTGTAAAAGCAAAGAGGTGGCTAATTGTAATGAAATCCTTTTTTCTTCTAGTCCTTAAACCTCCTGGACACAGACGTTAATAGATTACCTGCAGTCTGTGTTGTTGCTCTTAATGCATCGTGATGCTGCTGCACACTACATCCCTGCCACTTCCAGGTGAATTTGTATGTTGATACCAGATCTAAAGGTTTGAACTCAGAATGTGGTGGTGTTTACATATAAGGGAGCATATGGTGGTAAAAGCCCGACCATGGCGTTCTTATAACAAGTACTGTGAAAGAGTAGGTAAAGAAAAGCGTGTGCTGTATAGCAAGTTTGGTTTTAAAAATGCAGAGTGCATACGGTGATAATTGTGGTTGCTCTCGGTTTGAGTCTTGTTAACTGTCACACGCGGTGTTTCAACACCTGTCTTATGTTTCACTCTGCATAATAAGGCTTCTATTTAAAAGGAGGAAAAGTGAAGACGCCAGCTGAGGTGTTACCTCGGTGCGCTGGAAGAAAATACCTCGATTATTAACAAGAGAATGAAAACTTTTTTTGTTAACAGGAAAAAACTCATCTTTGGATTCAGATTGAATTAATGCAGACAAGGACATGAGATGGAAAACACATTGCGATGCGAAATTATCAACATCAGGCGCAGAAATATTCACTGAGAACAAAACATTTCACCAGAGCGAACTTATCAACATATATCTCTTAAATTACAGCAGCAGATGCACTAAAACACTCTTTATACATTTATTAGAGCAGTGTTTGCTTCTGTGCAACGCTTTACTGGGGCTCGTTTTTATTTGTCCTCCAAGCATGGATTTAGTTACTCTATTGAAGTTCTGGCAGAAGTAGCATCTTGCTGTGCTACTCAGACTGATGACTGCCCGTCTCCTGGCAGGTGTCCACCTTCTGCCGGTAACAATCAGCAAATAACAGTCTCAGACTTCAACGTGTCCGTGTCCTTTAGCGGTGACAAACTCAGCAGCAACACCAAACAACTGTCCACATGAGAGCATGAAGCTTTGTGCCGCAATGGCTATTTGGACTCGACTGACATTTACGGTGTGGCTTTACATGATGTTACTTCTTTACTGCTACAAATTTAGTCCAAACAATATTATTCTTTTTCTCTAGAAACAAGGAGGATTTTGCTTCTGCTTTCTTTGAGATGGATTTAGTTTTATCACAAACGCTGCATCTGAAAAGAAAATGATTTCCAAGATGAGAACACTGAGACCAGCGGATGTTAAAGAGATGGATCAAAATCTATGAAGTGTGTTTATGTGGAAAAGTTTTGAGCAATTAAAATGTTACTTGTTGTAGAAAACTTTTTGTCCGACTTCAGTTTGGAGAACTGAAGATTATTTCTGATCAGATTGATAAGCTAAACGCTAGTCATAGTGGGAGTCAGTTGTAAAGTGAATTTCTGACAATGTCACTTTCATGTCTGCATCACCGTCAGATTTGCTTTACCCATTTTCCACCAGAGATGATATGAAATTCAACTGGAAATGTTGCTAACAGGAAGAAACTACAGCTAGCTAGTTTCTCTTTCTGCACAATCATTTCATTCTATGTAAATAACCATCTAATGCAATATAAATTATAAACTGATATGTGCATAAACTGCAGAGACATTTTGGAGATGAAAGTTATTTGAAGGTGGCAGCAATCAATTTTGTTCTTGGCCCCATTAGCCATTAGCGCTCTAGTTTAGTAAGAACTAATCTTTGTTCTAAAATTCTTTAAACATTTTTCACAAGATTGTCAAACCTAAAGCCACTCAGACTAAAGGACACAAATATGAGAAAAAAAAATTGATTCAGTGGGGCCATAAATTAAGACCATAGACACAAAAAAAGCACAAATTTGAAAGATAGTAAAATATGTCAATTTACTGATCAGTCATTTCTCTTATGTTTGAACTACTGGTTATAACCTAAACCTGAAAATTGTCCCTTTTTCCCCAAAAATCAAAGAGATATCAGAATATTTTAGAGCTATTTCAATTCACACAGTTGGAGACCTCCTGCTGACAAGATAACCACCAGGGGTTAAAATATGTCAGTGATCAGCGACAATGCCGTCTTAATTAAGGATATCAAGCTTAGAGAATTGAAATCATTGTTTCAGCTGACGCATCTATTTAAAAAAAAAAAGATGACATTTAATTTGAGAAAATTTGCACTCAAAAAACCCAAACTATAACAACTGGACACGTTTTTCCATTAAGAATGACATCTGTCATACGTACACTGTTTATGAATCATTTGTATTTGGTAAAGCTAATGTAATTGCCTCTTTCCTTGGTGACAGTAGCCATGATGCACAGTCAGCTTAACCCCTGCCTGTGTCACTCTCTCTCTCTGCTGGAAACTCCTCAGATCAGAAGTGAATTCTTCATGCCGCTCCCAGAACAAGGCTCTGCTGCATTTGTCACAGCCACTTTCTTCAACTTTAACTCAAAGCTGTTTGCTATGGAGCAGTTTGCTGTGGCTGGATTTATGAAGTCTGTGCAGATGTGACAGGGAAGCTGTTTGAAAGCCAACACTTGAAAGCTGTCTTTATCAAAATGCTTGTTTAGTCACCATGCAGGCTCCGCACATCAACTGTGTTTAGAATGCCCATTGCAGATAACTTCCTTTTTATGTTTTGATTATTCAGATTTAGTTCAACCTGTCTTGCATCCATAAGGCAACAAATATCACATATTGGTCCCATATTTTTGGGAGAAAAAACACATTGGTGATGATGGTCTTTGAGGCTTTAGCTCACAGTAACACAAATGAGGGAAGATTTGTGCACGAGCCCAGGAAGGCTTAGTTATGCATTCACTGTTTGGTCTGGCATGTGTTCTGGCACTGAGTGTATTCTCAACAGGACTCATGGTGGATTAGTGTCCATTTGGACGACAGAGCGGTCCACAGCACGGGCTGACATTCAGCTTCAGAGGGCCTGCAGCCCTCACACTGATCATTAAAGTTCAGTCTTACTGTTATCTTTTAATGACATGTTTTAATGTTAAAGGCTTGCAAAAAGCATTGTTATGCTCCGAGTCAGAGATGCATGTGATGCAAATCTTTTTTGGCTACTCGTACGTCGTGTTGTGGTCTGAGGGGTGTGTGTGAAAGAGGCCACCATGCAGTGTGGTGGGTCAGAGGATCATGGGGGGTTTACTGGTGGGCTCGGGGCTCTGAGGAAAGCAGCCCATTTTATGTTTGATCCCGGTCGGACTATATCCATGCTCACAGGGTCACTGCTGTGGTCCATCTGGTGCAGGCTTTAATCACAACTCCTGACACTTACACAAACACACACTACAGCAACACAAAAACAAACACACACAGCTTCCCAATGAGGCTGCAGCTCACGAGCAGACCTTTGTGTTTACATTATTTATTTCCCCCTCATCTCCCCAACTATTTATCAGCAGAAAATTATTCCTTTTTTACTCTTTTTTTTATTTTATTTTTTTTACAGAATGTGCTATTCAGACTTCAAGTGGGAAAAAAAGACCTGCTATCTGTCATGCTGTTTTAAACCTCATCAGAAAAATCTCTGTGTCAGATCTGCATAAATGACTGCAGCGTGACTTTTGATAAGGAACAACCTTTCGGAAATTAGACACATCCAGAATCCTTTACAAGGTTGGCCATCGGCGCTGTGGACCAAACAAGCCATGCCCACGCTGCACAAATCCATCTCTGAAAATGTCACTTCATGCTTGAAGAAAACCAAGTGTGTAATGCAGCAGAAGAAAAAACAAAAACCACAAACTCTTTGGGTTTCAGCTTAAATGTCTAAATGCTTCCAGACATGTTTCAGTTATTTTGTGTTGTCGAGACATTCAGTTGATTAAAGAGGGAAAAAAGTAAAAACTGAAAAAAAAAAAAGTGTCATAGAAACAGATTTCTGCTGAGAATATTAGAACATTTGGATTTCTTTAGAAAGTTAATACAAGAAATTGCAAATATCTGAAAGAAGATGTAAATAAACATTCATAGTAATGTTTTCCCATATGGGAAATTATATATTTATGTTAATAAACTTGCTTTAAATTCTTGTCAGCACTACAATTGTTATAATATCTTTGTTGTAACAAGAATAGAGGGATTGTTCAATAATGATGTTTATTTAGGTTCTGTTGGGAAATTATAACTCTGGTTTTTATTGTTTTCCAATAAATCTTGATTTGCTTTGCCTCAAAAGTTATCAAAAATAATTTAACAGTAAAGATACTTTATTGTTGTATAAGAGGGTGTAGACAAGGTTGAGCTTAGAGATGGAATCAGGGGTGAGATTAAAGAACAATGGTCACTTTTCATTCACATTAATGCACAAGCCAGCCGTACATCATTTATTCATGGTGATGGCAGATATTTAGCCTTATCCCTGGCAATTAGCAGATCAATAAAAACGAACCGGCTCTCAAACCATCAATTCTGAGAGGAGACGAAACGGTGCAGTTCATCAACGTGCCAGGATCCCAGACGCGGACCCTCACTCATGTATCGACAGTATTGTCAGAATCTCAGCATCAACAGGCGCTGAGCTGTGAACAATAGAGCTACAATTCCACACGTGACCACTATTAAAAACGACTGCCACATTTCATCCAGTCAGAGGCCCTCACCTGCAAAATGGGTGTCTTTAATACAGGGGGAAAAAAAGACCACTTGATGTTCTATTTGTCAGAAAATTGTGTTTGCTTTTATGATTTTTTTTTTTTGTCCATTGTGAAAAAGGGAAGAGATGAAGCCGTCTGAGTGAGATTATCACAGATGGAGACAGGTCAGTGAAGGGCTTGCAAAAGCTAATACCTCTTTTGTAAAGGTTTGAAAGGTTGACATATATCCACACTGTGTTTTGATATCACTGTCAGTCTTTTAATTAATTCAAGAAAGCTGAATGATCTAATACATCTACCTCTAACAGCTCTTTTATTCATACATCTCAGTCTAGATTGGATTTCCCTGTAAACCAGTCAAACGGTTGAGAAATAATTATTTTCCTCATATTCGTTTTTTTTGCCGATAACAAAATATGTGAAGAGATTTGCAAACACTTCTTTCTTTTAGACGTGTCTGTTTTATTATTAGTTTCCCTGTTATTTATCCTCCTTAAGCCAAATAAAATAAGTGAAACGAGATGTGAAAACATCTCTCTGGACAGGCAGCAAATATTTCTCTGAAAATGAATGTTTTATATTACCAAAGAAAAAAATCACAAGCTGGGATTGTTTAGGAAAGTCAAATGAACAGCAGGAAATGAGATGGAGACTTGAGGTAAATCCTGATGATTCACAAGGCCACTATGGATATGTAATCTGCTACAATCTAAACAGTGATTATTATGATTATTAGTTCTGCTAATCTTTGCTAATTAAACAGCATGGGAATAACAGCAGATTGAATTATTTCGCTTTGCGTTCAAGATGTGGGTGTGTCTCTTTTGTTTACCGTTTGATTATAGATTGTTCTTTTCTTCCACCTCTATTATTAATTCAATGACCATCATAGAATTTAAATTGAGTTATGCTGTTTGTTTTTTAAAAGATGCAATGGGGCGCAAAATTTTCTGAGGAAACTAACGTTGACTATTATGTTAGAACAACATCCCATGTTGAGTTGGAAGGTATAGACCACGTTCACCACATCTTATTTATAGCCTTGCCTATAGTTTTAATATCTATAAAAACTGCAAAGCTTAGTCATTCTGCTATGAAAGGATGTGATTCATCAACAAAGGCACCTTGTGCATGTGATAAGTTGCCATATTCCCAAATAAAGATGAAAGGTGGATGCAGATGTGTAAAATAAAAGACAAAAAATGAGATGTACTTTGCTTGCAGCGGGTTTTTTTTTTTTACAGTGTCTGTGAGAAAAGGTGCGTGCGTGTGTGTAATATGTGTGGGGGTGCATGAGCCTGCAGACACCTGCTCCATTCTGCAGTGATGGCTCCCAGCGGGACACAGGCTCAGCTGCTGAGCACTAGGCCCTCCCTGCAGCACTGGTGGCCAGCACACACACTTCACACGCACACACCCTTCTTCCAACAACCCTTCAAGCCCCCCTTTACAGCGCGTCTCTGTGTTCCTTGGAACTGACACACCACATGTGCTCCGACCAGCCATAACCATGTCATGATGCACACAGTCCGTGTTCATGTGATGCTGAATATAAATTCAGTGATGTGGGGTGGTCATATCTCACTCTCCTGTAGTGGCCGATGCGCTGCAGGCGTGATACGATCGAGCAGGGTGTCTTTTTTTTCGACAGCCTTCTAGCTAAAAGGCTTTGCTGGACAGAACACTGCATCAAACCACCATAAAAACTGCTGCTGCCAGTCCAATAAAAGAACAAAAGGATCAACTGATAAATGACACCTCTTTTTCATTGCAGTTTTTTCAGATTTTTGGCCATGAAACAGCAAACTGTAAATTTTAAGATCGCCAAATAGTTCAAAAAATCATATGGAAGCTAACCCCCCCACTCCCCACCCCACCTCTCAGTCATGTGCTAATCAGTAGCTATTGTACTTGTGGCATGATTATCATTTTTGATCCTGCAATTTGCACGTTTCTGCATTTCTCCATCTACCAGCGTCTCTTGCACTTCAACGCCGTCCTCCAGTCGGCTGCACCTGTTTGTGCCTTAGTGACAGCGGGGTTGCAGAGCATAAATGTACTAATTTCCTGGATATAGACAACACGGCAATCAAGGCATGGAGAAATCCAGAGAACGGCAGATGGAAGGAGCTAATTATTGTTATGAAATAGAGATGACCTCTAACTATCTGCTGGCTGCTTATATTCCATGGTGACACACGTTCGCCAGCTTCTGTGTCACCATCCACTCTTTTTTCCTCCGTGTGTGTTTTCTTACATTTTGTAGGGATTATAAATGACAAGCAGGTTTGAAACGCAGCCTTTCTTTCGCTTTTTTCCATGCGGAAACAGAAAAGATTGTAGTTGTCAAACAAAGCCCAATGTCACATAGGGAACGACAGCTGCCTGCAGTGGGTAATCAGTGCAGCTTTCTCCAAATTAACAGCATTCAGCTCTGAAGCATGGTGCACAGTGTGTTTGTAGATGTGGGATTTTTGGAAACTGGGTCTCAGTGCCAGAAAACATGAATCATTTGCATTTGGATTTTTGTCATCCACAAAATTTCCCCTCTTTTGTCTAAAATGGTCGTTGTGGTGGTTTTAATGCTGTAACCTGATACAGCAGATGCTCAGTTTGAACACAAGAATGCTAGTTTGAATTTCATTAATCATTTAGCTTGGATTCGAATCACTCAGGAAAATTAATTCTTTAAATGCACAAGCTTTGAGCTTTAACCACAGGATGCACAACTGAGAACATGTGCACACATTACCAGACATGGAGGCAAAGCATGAAGCACAAAAAAAAAATCTCCACATGCATGCAGTCAGTAAGCAGATAATGGTAACGTGTGCTTCAGATATATTGGAAAATAAACCGTCATATGAATTAAATAGGAAAAAATATAAATAAAAAATGTTACGTTAAATTTAAAGACTAACATCAGTCAATTCATTCAACAACAACATTTTGTCGACGCTTTAGAATGTGACTTCCTTTCGGTAACAACCGGCCCGAAAATAATGCAACTGCTTTTGAGGTTTTACACGCCAAAACAACCCAAATCTTCCAGCACATTTATCTAATGTATGCAAATGATCTCGCTGTGCTTAATGAAGGCATCATTAATCACTTTAACGATGGTCTTTTTTAACCAAGATAATCATGCACAAACAAGAGCACAAACAGTTTTAAACAAATACACGTGCATTTGCACTTACACAACTTCTCCTACACACACACACACACACACACACACACAAAGGAACATGTCTCATCATAAGAAATCTACTGATAATAAACACAACAAATCACAAAAATATTCTGAATGGTGTTTTTTTGCAAGAAATGAAGCTGCTTGAGAACAACTTCATTCCCATCGCCGTTAACCCTTTACAGTTAGAGTAAAATGAATCTAGATGTCCGTTCATCATGCTCCACCCTAAAAATGACTGTTTCAGCAATCACCTCCAATTTCTATTTATTTAAATGCTGAAAACATTTATTAAACTATGTTAATATGTCAATAGTATAAATTGAGCTGATTAGTTCCACTGGTTTCAGCAAATAATTTATGGTCCAGCGCCTTTATGCAAACAGCTTATAACACTGATGTGGGTCTAAACTGCCAGCAGAAGACACAATGCTTCGTGTTCAGTAAAACGTCAGCAAAACACTGGATAGATGGCTTTGAAGTAAAAATTCAAAGCAAAAAAACAAAAAAAAAAAAAACAGGTTTTAGAAAATACATCTTTTAAAGGCCAGTTCCTCACGGATGTATTCCACTGCTTATCCTTTTCCATGAGTTTGCATACACTTGACGGGAACCCCTGGGTACAGTCAGCAGCATGACAGTGGGTTATGAAGGCTTCCGGGAGGCTCCGGGGTGTGGATCTGAGCCAGTTTGAAGGGAAGCCGAACCAATGAAGAGCCCACAGCAGATTAGACACCCACAGCTTCATGTCGCTTTTTATGTGGCGAGTCAGGGATTTTCTTACAACGCTTTTTTTTTTCTTTTTTTCGCCTAAACGCTTAATGTTTTCCTCATGCTCCCTTTTTCCTCTACCGCTCCCTCTTCCCTCAAGTAATCTTTACTATGTAAATTGAAGAGTAATGTTGACTGCAGTGGAAAATATCTATCTAGAGAGTTCCTCTTCTCTAACGTTCAGTAAAATAACTGATTGGAAATGAACTATATACCTTAAAATTAAACTTTGAGCATCTATTAATTTCAAAGGAATTTGAATCCAACATTCAAGCATAAAATAAACAATTAAATGCTGCAGATTTGACAAAATTGACAAAATTAACCAAAGACGTTGTCTGCTCAGATGCACACTCACACATGCATGCTTGCACACACAAACACCTCAAATTCCCTTGATAATAATATGACTGGCAGAGGCTAAAGACAGAGTAGGCGGCCGTAATTGAACAAACATAACAATGTAAATATTTACTAATACTATCCATTGGGGATACAGGCAGAATCCCACAATTGATTTGCTCTTTTTTTTTTACCCTTTTACTCTTTTCTTCAACGCACACACAGCACAGCATTTTCATCCAAACAAACTACCACGACAGCCTGTTTCGTTTCTTGGTTTTTTGCCTGCCTGTGTTCATTAAAGAGGTGGAGATATGTATATATTGGTCTGTCTATCCTCTTACCAGGGGCGACCTGTAGCCCATCTGGGCAGGCGATGACAGGAGATCCCTGGGAAATAGCGGCGAGTGCGTCTCGGGGACGGAGCCCACGCCACTGGCTGCTAGTCCCGAGAGCTGCCCGTACCTCGCCATCATCTTGAGATGCTGCTCACAGAACACACACGCTCATACAAAGACACGGGAGGAGAGGGGAGGAGAGACACAGAAAGGAGGGGAGAGGGAAAGGGGTGTCAGAGAAAGGAAGGAGAGCAGATAACAGCAGGTAGGAAAGACGGTGGGAAATGGTAAAAGACAGAAGAAGGAGTGAGTGGGGGGGGGGGGACTTGAAGAAAAGAGGGAGGTAGACGGGTTTACGAGAACACTTTGCACTCACGCAAACACATGTGTGAACATGCAGCCACACATGCTCACACTTCCACTCGTACTGTGCGTGCACATGAAGGCACACGTACAGTTTTAGCCCCAGGTGTGCAATTTCACAAGCAAGCCTATGTTTGATGGGCTTGATGGCTACCTTGGTTTTATCACAATAGGGAGGGATGTAAAGTCTCTGCACTGGATCTCCATTTATGATTGTAAAGCGGAATGAGCAGTCCCTTTTTCTTTCTGTACCAACCAGTTTGCTGGAGAAATAAACAGCTGCTGTTATCAATCACCCTCTCTGTCTTCTGGATACGAGCATACAGAGGTGTAGGGGACACACACGCACACACGGACGTTACACTAACACACAAATGACAGAATGGTTGGCAGCAGACATACACAGGTGAGATGCAAATACAAACGTAGATTTAAAAAAAAAAGCTGATATCTTTACCTCATTGCTCAACAATGCAGCGTTGAGTGTTCGGCTTATTTCAAACATGTTCAGATTCGATGAATTTTTTTTTTTCTTTCTGTCCTTTAAATTTTCAGATTCTCTTCGTTTTTTTGTTGTTGTTTTTTTGCCTTCTCTACAGTTGGGAGTCAGCCACTCTGTCCCAGGAACACAGAAAAGAAAGAAAAAAATCAACTGAAAAAGAAGAGGATATACAAAAAAAAAAAATCCTCTTTAGTTTCTGGAGCTGTTGCTGTGATTTTTCAGTCTTTTTTTCCTCTCTCTCTCTTTTTTTACTCTCTCTCTCTCTCTCTCTCTGCTGATGCTCTTCTGCTGGCTGAGGCTGTTTAGTGGAGGCGTTTGTGCCCGGGGTCTCCGCACACGTCTGAGGAGTCAATACGCTGCTGTCTTTTAAAATCTCCCCAGAGTCTGCACATTAAAAGCAGGCAGTCGGTGGGTCGGTGGGTCGGGCTGGCGGGCTGGCTGGCTCCCTTATCTGTCCCCCGCACACTGGCTCATACAATACGCTCCGATCCTCACACTGCTCGCTAGCAGATTAGCCTGTCCCAAAACATAGCACTTAGTTTAAACTCCCCTCCCTTTTGCTCTCTCCCCCCTCTCTCTCTCTGTATTGCTCCTTATGGCTCCCTCCCTCCATCTCTCTCTGCATCACTACCT
>SSNP01000004.1:7293851-7321790 GCA_006937955.1 Pachypanchax playfairii | reverse complement strand
CAGAAAAAAACAACAAAATAGTTAATGTGGGAATCAATATTGTTTGGTTAAAATGATATGTTTAACAAAAATATATAGACATATGGATTTAAATTGAAATCAATCTTTTTGATCAGGAAAAATAAACATTTTACAGTAAACACATTGAAGGAAAGTAATAAAACCTGTTTACTCTCCAGGGTCTCAGAGTAAGCTGAACATAAGGTTAGGTGTGAGTAACAGGGAGGAAAATGGGTCTGAGCTGAGCATCAAGGTCAGGTGGATGTCCTTTTCCTCAGCAGGGTGTGGCACAGAGATGACGAAGCAGCCAGTCACACGTGGTAGGAGATTCCAACTCTGAAACAAACAAACAAAAACAGCCAGAACGGGATTCAGTCTACTCATTAAATCACTTGCACTCGGATATTTTAGATTGTTAAATGACAGGAAACTGCATTGGGATGTGTTACACTGTAAACAAAAGGTGCATCAATGCATTTATAACTTTTACCAGAAATAATAAAAGGAAAATATATTATGATGGCTGCTGGAGTCTTACTCATTGCTTAGTCAGCATGTCAAAGAAATGATTCCCTCAACTTCCAAAGTGCTTTTTGCTGTTTTAGATCAGAGTCGGCGTGGAGCGGCTGGTTAATAGCAGTCTTATTGACACTGGACCATCTGTTTAGGTGGAAGCTGTCCAGCACAGAAAAATAGAGAGAATAGGAGGACTAAAGGGGTAGATGGATAAAAATAAAAGCGTTAACAAATTGTTTTATTTATGTCAACAGGGAAAGAGAGAATATGTAGAGACTCGCAGTGATAAAGGGTGTGAAATATAACATCAATGAACATTTTAACATTTTTTTTTAAACATCTGTGGGAGGATATGTGGAAGGATCATTATTTTGTATTGTCTCGGTTCCAATTCTTTTTGCTTTTAATAAAAAAAAAAAAGCTGCTTCAGTCCCACTTCTGTTACCGTAAAGCGTGTTGTCTCTATGCACGTGTCCGGCACAGCCCTGGGGGGTGGGTGGGTGGCTGTCAGTTGAATCATGCTGAGTGAGGGTTGAATCCTCAGGCAGCTGCCTCTCAAGTCCTCTTCTGTGACCCAGCCTCACTCCCCTGAGCCCCCTGACTGCTGTCACTACAGTGACTCTCTGTGTAGTGCCGCCTGGACCCTACACCCAAACTGGCCCCAGCCTACACCCCCCCAGCCCTCCTACACCCAACCCATCCTCTCACAACAACATGTCTCCCCCTTGTTTTGACTTTTGCATGACTTGTTCCTTCCTTTCATGATGGCCTTTATGTGTGAAAGTGCTCAGCTCGTCAGGGTAAAAAGGGTTTCCCTGTACCTGCCCGAATATAAATACAAAAACACAGATTTACTTTCCTTAAAAACACACACATTGAGTTTCAGACAAGAATATAAAGAAAACAAAAACTTTTTTTCTTTTCATATAATTTGAGTTATCATTTTAAAGTCCAGAGGAAAACAATTTCTGAAGCACTGAAAAGCAACTTTTCAGCTTTTTTTGTGCTAAATCTTTTGACTGGTAATTTGTGATGTTACTGTATGTCCTCCAGTCGGTAGCAACCTGAGCTTAAAAGGCTGCAATTTTTTTTACCAAAGTTACAGCAAATTTGATTAAAACCACAATGGGAATCAGTGTTGGTCCAGTATTCTTTCATAAACATGTAAGAATATGTTCTTTTGAGTAGAGTATGTGGAGTGTACTTCTTTCTCCTGTTTTCCTTCTAAAAAGCAGCTGAAAAACAAGGGAAGTTGCAGCGTATCTAATACATTCTTCTCATGCTTCATGATTCAATTTCAATCTCTCTCTTGAAAACGAATGATTGTACCACCATAAAGCTCTTTAATTGGCACAGTGTTAAAGGAATGACATAGCACGGAGGACAGCTATTCAATTTTCAATTTTAACAAAATATTACAGAGTCGCTCTGTATTCTCTTACTGTCATCTGAGAAATAATCATTCAGATCTATCTGCTCCGCTGCCTGTTGATGCCTGCCATCATATACAGATCACACACACAACAGAAAAATCATTGCCCTCTGCCTGGTCTTATTCATTTGGTCCTGTTACACACTGCTTATAACCTGAAAATTAGCAGCAACCTGTACGCCTCTGCTCATTTGATCTACTTAATCAGGGGCCGCCTTTGTAATGGGAAAGGAATAGGGCCAAGCTTGATTGGCCCTGATGACATCTCTGCTCCAATTGTCTAGAAAATCTTCAGCTTTAATCAATGTGCTGGATAATTCACAATTTCTGACTCCTGCTTGCAATTATTGGCTTATTTTTTTTCTTTCAAAATACCATTAAAATGAGTCTCATCTCAGATGTGGCTGAAATAAAACTGAATTGCTGTATGTTCGGTCTGTTGTGCAGGATAGGAATTTTTTATTGCATATGTTTTCAAAAGAATGTTAATGTTGCAAACATATTGCACACTAACATTAATTCAGTTCAGAATGTTTGTAGGATTACAACCCCATGTAATGTCTTTATATCTTGCTTCCAATAAGATGGACTTTCTTGTAATCATATACAGTAATTTTCATTAGTCTAGGCTTTATTTGAAATTATTTCTCCAGAGCCTCACTTTTTTCAGACAGTCTTTATACAAACCCCTTTACAAAAAAACTGCTTCTTTGGTAAGTGAATATTAATTATGTGGTATATTTCAAGACTTTTGCAACGTACTGTAAAACCCAAAACAGCTCCAGTCCCCAATATTTAGAAGAAGGTAGATGCCATTTTCAAAAAGTTATAAAAATCCTCACAGTTGCACATGTGAATTCCTTAAAGAAATTCACAAAACCTCCAGGCTTCACTGTGTACAAATAAAACGCAATCCAACAACTAAATTTACTCAGTTTAGAGCTTTTTTTCAGTTTGAATCCACTGAAAGCTGACGGATGGAGGAGACGTTGCTCCGTTGCCGTGGCAACGCACTGAGAGCGTCGGCTGCTCGGAGACGGATGGGAGAGGAAGATGGAGGAGAACACTGTCAGAGACGTCGAGGCTGGTGTGTAGATACGAGCTTTACCTGACTTTCTCCACATTGTTGTACAAGCAGAAAGAGGAGCATGTTCCACCGTTTGCTGACTAATATAAATAGCGCGTTTATTATGATGTTTTAGCTTGCAGGGCGTTTTAATATTGAAGCTGGCGTCCAGTGTGCTAACTACCTAGCTAGCACAGGGATGTAAACACGAGTCGTGTCTCGTTGTGTTGAGCTCCTCATATTAGTTACTGTTATCACAGACTATTCAAGTAATTAAATGACCTTCCGGAAAGACATTGAGAAATGACTGCTTGTTCATGAAACCACCTGGCCGTATCGCCTAGCAGCAGCACAGGTGTATTGTGCTAACTAGCTGTATTACTGAGTCCTGCAGAGGAGCTAATTAGCAAACTCAGGTACCAACATCTCTCATATTCGGAGCAATTATTAATATATAATAATTCCCACTGTATTAAGATAAAGTTTTAACCATGCTGTGGTTAAATTTACTTTGACAATTTGTAATACTGTATATTATTAATATATACTATAAGTTTTAATGTGAAGGAGTAAATGTAAATATTTTGCAATACTTGCTTCTTACGAACCCTGATACTGAGCATGTTTCTCAGGTAGTGAAACCGGAGGAGAGGATGCCTTGGTGGGGAACGTCAACAAGCTGGTGGTGAGCCCACCGGGGCACTCAGGAGCTCCACGGAAAGGACATCTTGTTTTTGATGCTTGCTTTGAGAGTGGTGAGTGAAAAATACAGTCACTGACAAGGTTTTATTTCACATGAATACAAGGGGTTTTTGACCTAGTTGGGGCAGTTTGTGGTCAGTGGGTGTGACGTGGAGAAAGATAAGATTTTACCTCCTGGTTATGTTTTAAGATGTTGCAACAAGACAAAGTTCATTCCAAACTGCATTTTACAAGTTTCTGGCACCCGAACTCTTTGATAATCCAAAAGAAATAAGATGCTTGCTCTGATCTATTAATTAAATCAAGCTTTCTTCAGTGAAGATATAAAATCGGACAGATCTAGATTGGAGATTTTATTCAGATTTACTTTTGTTTATTGTTTTATCCATATTTATAGCCCATGCAGTTTTAAAAGTCTAACAATGGAATTAAAGTACAGACATTTTGTATGAATAAAACTAACAATAACAACTAACAATAATTCCTCCTATTTTTTATTTTTACCCCCAACTTCATGTTGCTGCTGTTTTCTAAATCCTACAGCAATCTTATGCAGTTATATTATCATACAATAATCAATAAGTGTAACTTTAGAGGCCTGTAATTACAGTCTAATTTATTTTAAATCTACAATGACTGTTGATAAGGTTTTGCCATTTTTATGTAACATTGTGGAAAAGCATCTGCTTTCTGCTCATGTGTGGGGACAACACCCAGCCATTGGTTCAGGTATGTGACTGATGGATTAAAAATCAGGCTCATGAAGTTGTAGTTTTCACCAAACACATTATCTCAGTGGATGAGAACATCACGTTCTTCAGAGAACTTGTGGTGAACAGTTTTCTTGGATTGTGCTGTATGTGGAAATGGAAGTATGTAGGAACCACACACCTGCAGACTAAAATGTACATTTTGACTTTCAACATCCACTGGAGCACAAAGTAACAGAAACACATTAAGAAAACTCTCCAAACCAGAAGAAACCCAAACTGGTCTTTCTTTTTTTAAAATCAACAAGTGAATCTGGAGAAGATTCAATAATAAATTCAATAAACCATATGGCAGGTGTCTCTGAAAAACTGAACTTTAAGCCCAACAGCACTTTTACAAGAGCTGAGAGGTGTCGCTTCTGCAGATCTGTGCTGTGTTGAATGTCCAGATCTTTGTACAGGAGAAACCAGACAGCTACACACATGCGTGGTGAAGACTCTGCAGTCCAACTACATCTGAAGGTCAAAGGACACCTTTTTGATAACTGTGTTGACACTTTGGACAGAGATCAGTGGTATGACAGGGGAGTAAAAGAAGGCATCTTTATCAGAAAAGTGACACCATCATTAAACAGAAGGAGCATCTGGTTTCAACTCTCAACAACTTACAATGCAGCTCTGAATCTCATCCCTCAGCAGTCTCATAACAATTCACGCCTTCAGGCTTGTGACCAAAACATCTCACATGCCAATCAGTTTAACAGAGACGCTAATGACCCTCAGGAGGACGGAAAGGGAGGTGATCTGCGAGCCAGCTCACTTATCACAGTTTAAAAGCTGGAAACTTTGCGTTGTTCGTTTTAAACTGATGAGGTGCCTCCGATGAGAAGAGAAACATTATTACAAACTAAGTCCAGTTGTCTTTGTCTGATCATACAAGGATTAAGGAGAGTAAAGTGATTAATGTTCATTTGGGTGAAAAATTTCTCTAGTTATATACAGATGTAAACTGTTTATTTTACTGTACTTTTACACTATTTACTGCAACACATAAAAATTGCATTAAGTTTATAGTTAAAATACCATCTGATTGTCATTAGTACTTTTATGTTTATTAAGTCAGTCTTTATACTGAAATGATCACCATTTGTTGACTCTCCTTCCTGGTGTACTGGTGCAGCTGAAAGGTAAAATATAACACGTGTGATTTAGCTTTCCTTGTCCTTCTATTCTGTTCAGGCCAATCATACAGTAAGCAGAAGTTATTATACTCAGAAGTTCTTTGTTAAAGGATTTTGCTTTCTGACAGCTAAAAGGCACAAAAGTCGAAACTGTTTTTTTTACCATCGACAACATCTGTCAGTTAGAGCCGCGCCCGGACAAACGCTGAGGCACACAAGAAGGCAGAGTAAATCAGGGAATCAGCAGATCTCTCTGTAGCTGAATCTCTGTGTGGAGATTAGGTTCACACGGCACTCAGATTTCTATTTCCACAGATAAGCCAATTTTAGTTTCTGTCGACCAAGAAGAGGTCTGACTTCACTCTGTTTACTTTCTCATGTCTGACCTTGGTGTCACTGTCAGGGACAATGTCTCCCTAAATGTAATTTTCTGATGCACTTGATTTAAAGACGTTAGAATTCAGACTGCACACAAATACATTTTCCGTATCATTGCCACATTAGATCCTTAGTATTATTAAAGATAAATCCAAAAATGGAAAACTAGCCATGTGGAGGCCTTTAGAGGATGACTGACAAAATTGGGAACAAATACAAGAACCACATGAAGGTCAGTGGACCAATAAAGCACCAACGCATAAATAACTAAATGTATTTCAATGTTAGAAAATTTGCTGAGATATCATTGTGATTATTGCCCTTTTAATAAATTTGTCTTTTTCCCAAATGACATGGCCAGAGGAGCAGAAACATTGATTAATAGGTGCAGGGCTTCCACACTCAGATCAGCTAACATATGAATGTCCCTTGGTGCGGATGCATCCTCTTGAATAATTTATGAAATTGGTATTAATCTCTTTCCAGTAGACGCATTACTAAAGATAGAGCTGAACATGGATCAAGGTTTTGTCCGCAAATGTCAAATTAATACCCCGGGAATGTTTCATTTTATCTTTACCAACTTTATTCACATTACTTCTGTGAAGATCCACCCAAAATCCAAGTTTCTGTGCATCACTAGTACTATGGATCAGGTGTCTAGAGTGTGAACACATGCAACTTTTAGCCAGTTGATCCACTGTGCACATAATACCAGTGTCAGTCAAACAAATACAAATTGTTGTGTAAAATTCTTTGCTTATAAGACTTTTATATATTTATCTGGAAGTGAATGAAATTCTGACAAAACTGTCCTTGAATGTCAATTTTATGGTTAAAATTCAAATGAAGCAGGTCTTGTTTTATTGGTCACATATAATAATCAATACAAGGTGTCCAGATACATACAGACAGGATAATAACTATCTGTTTACAGCAGATTTAGAGCCCGTGCTCACAGTTCAAGACAGTACACATACTGAAAATATCAGGAAGGCTTGTAACATGAGCTGCTGTTTTTCACACATCCTATCCGATATCTATGACGCCCGTGACAGGAATAAAATTGGAGACAAGTGTGTAAGCTCATGCCAAACATGTACGATTCTCAAAGCTATTGAATTTGTCTTTCATGACAGCCAATATCTGTTTTTCTCCTCCCAGACTCAATATCTGAAACAGGGTACTTCAAGCTGATGTTTTATTTTTTTATAAGAAATTTATACAAATCTATAACTCAGTGTTCAGTGTCTGATGCTTGCTGCTGTGCACATTTCCACAGGCCTTATTTTGTTATGTCAGCAAATAAAAAAAGAACATGTTATTTGTTTATTAAAGTAGAAACTGGTTATATAATTTGTGTGCAAAAGGAATAAAAACTAAATTTACATTTAGATGGGGCTTAACTCACG
Source organism: Pachypanchax playfairii (assembly GCA_006937955.1). Classification (NCBI taxonomy): domain Eukaryota; kingdom Metazoa; phylum Chordata; class Actinopteri; order Cyprinodontiformes; family Aplocheilidae; genus Pachypanchax; species Pachypanchax playfairii. Next base: position 7,314,393 of record SSNP01000004.1, on the reverse strand, counting down.
TTGTTGCAGCCTTATGCTGATTAAGTCAAAGATATCTCACAGATTTACAAACACAAGATGCCTCAGCCAACAGGTATTCTACAACAAAGTTAATATAGATTATCGAAAGAGTTCTTATTATTTGACTATTTTTATGGTATGCAGGACAATAGAAAATAGAGATTTTGTTCATTTGTAAACATAAAGATCTAGCCTGTTGTGTCTCATCTCAAGAGGCAGTGATTTATGGAAGTGATAAAAGAAGCGTAATTATTATCAGAGTCGAATCTTAATGACATACTTATCTTGTTTTGGCACACTTGTTTTATTCTGCTCTCCAACTTTTACATTCTTTAACTTCAGCATCTTAAAAGTAAAATCTTTTGGACAGCATTGGAACAATGGTACTGACTAAAGAGCCATCTGTTTCTACCGATGACAGTAAAGACAGTTTTACTGCATCTGAACTGAGCACCAGATGTGATTAAATACTTTCTGATTTATTCCATAACCTCTCTGACAATGACTTGTGTGGTCAATTGAAGTCTCCAGGGGGAGTGGTGTTTAATAGGCTCTATTGATAAGCACAAACAATAGATTCATCAGCATTTAAGGTCGATTCAGTCAATACAGTTGAGTTAGACTGGAGAACAGAGCGGCTTTACAGCTGATTATGACCCTCAGGACCTAAATTGTCATGTTTCTGTTAACCTAATCATGTTTTGTAACTCTGAGTAAATGATTTGTGCAATTTATTGTAATTGAACATAACAAAAGTCTAAAAAAGAAGTTTATTTTGAGATAATTTTAGATTTTGAAAACTGAACTCTATCACTAACAACCATTTGCTAAAACATTAAAACGATTAATTAGAGATCCAGTGAACTACTTAACCCAACATGAGAAAATATTACTAAATATGTAAAATAAAGTTTTGAAGTTCTTAGAAGATGACATTGGAGCTCTTTACTGAGAACACTGACTGACAGGTCACTCGTTACTTAAAGAGGCCATTCCATTAAAAAAGTTTTTTTCTGAGGTTTCTGTTGAATATTTTTGCTCCACAGGGGTTCTTACCTTCATAATGGGTCTGAAAACAAACAAACTCTGTGCACTGTTGCCATGCGCAGCGGGGCAGGAAACAGGAAGCTGTGCTGTCATAGACTAGTTTGTTAGCCAATCTGAGTCCAGAAAATTTTCATAATGAATATTAATGAGTTGCAGCCCGAAGCCTGACAAACCCGGCCGAATCTTCACGCAGATAGATTGAAAGATCTGTTAATCAGTGTTTCCCAATGTTTTTAGATATAAAATGTTTCATATTACAGATAAAGACTTCAGAAATAACCGCAAAGTCCTGACATTTGTCTAAAATGGCCTCTTTAAATGAACCACTAACTAGGTCAGAGTTTTAATGTATCCAAACTGTTGAGATGGAGATTTAGAAGCTTAAACTTTTGCAGCATGCATATCCTGCTGAGATTCTGCTACAGAAATATTCATGGTCTGGTTGAATCCTAAATATCTGCTACACTCTATTGTGAAGACCGTATCCTAAAAATCCTGAACAGATAGTCTATAAAATCCTTTTTAATACTAAGTTTAAATAAGGTCAGACTTTTTTCAATTTTTGAAATAAACAATAAATAAAAAACAAACCTGTAGGGTGATTTATAGGTAATAAACATAAACAGACGGGTAAGAAGTGTTTCCCAGGGTTCATTACTATTTATGTAAATTTTCCCCTGCAAGTTTATCTTATTATTTGCAGCACTGAATTTTGTAGTTAATCTCGTCTGGCCTTATCTTCCCTCAAAATATTCATGTTACAGTTGGAATGATCCTCTAAAAAATGAACAAGTAATATTTAAAGTCAAATCACAGAGAAAATACTCCAAAATGCAGAGCTAGGGGGAGACAGCTAAGGTAGTGCAGAGGTCTGAAGTTGGTTGAGGAAAAGCGCAGTCAAGCTTGTCAGAAGATATTTATGTACTCCAGAGTGCTCTATGAATCAGGATAGTTGAGTTTCTATTGATTAAAGAAGAGGGAAACGTTTTTACAATCAAACCAGATGCTCAGAAGGAGAGCTTTGAAGAGGCCTGATCTTGCTACAGTGTGAAGTTCTCTGTATAACCTCGTCTCCCTCTTTCTTAAGAAACAATCCACAAGGAGAGCCAGATCATTACTAACAAAGCATACACATTTTTTTGTTAATGTCTGTGCATTTAAAATATCTCTGGATAGTCAGACCTTTTTCAGTTTGGTATTGCTCACCAGCCTTTAAAATGTTCCACCCTCTGAGCCTTTCTGAAAGGATCCACTTGTCTGAGTAGGAGGAAGCACTCCTGACATCTGATGTATTGAGAGACTCTCCCGGTCTCTCTCTTTCTTACATGTCCTTGGCACCAGAGAAGTTTCACTGCTCGAATCACTAAATGGCCTCTCCAGTTTTCCCTTTTAGCAGTTTTTTCTCCCCTCTCATTCTTTTAAGTCAGGGGCAGAGTATGGAGATAAATTTGTGCTGTCTAGGGACTGTTGGAAAGACCATTGCTTCTGATTTATTCTATTTACGGGCCATTTGTATCCATAAGAGATTACTCTTTATTATCACAGTGTTTTATTTTTTTTACAATCCTCATATCCCATCTTTGACTTTCTCCAGGCATATGTTGTCAGTTTTATTACTCTTTTGATGTCATTTTATGTGAAGTCAGTAGGGATGTCTTTTACTGAATTGATCCCAAGGGAGGGCTTCTATCAGGGTTGTGGCCAAGCCTGAAAGCCTGAATGCAGTTTGTTAAAAGCAGCTATCATTTTTTTAGGGGGTGAACAAAAAAAGGACAATCTGGTGTACATATGTATGGGACCTGCTTTAGAGCATCCATCCATCCGTCCGTCTATTCATTCATCATTCTACTATAGCCTCTTGATCCTGTCAAAGTGACCTGGAAGCATCCTAATCACATCCCGAACCACCTCAGGTGACACCTTTCCTTTTAATGCAGAGGAAGTAGGGCTCTAATCCAGGCTCTGCTTAGATGTTGGAACCTCTCACTGGGTGGTATACCGGTTTGTACCAAAAACCGGTGCTTATTTTGGTAATGATATGAATTTTTCACATACCTCTATACTGGTGAAAAGGCAAGACAACAACTGGAACATCTGCAGTGGAAACGTATTTCTCCAGGGACCAATTTCAGTGCTACATGCTAAGACCACACATGAGAAATAGAGTTTTGAATGAATAATGGTTGTTGGCAGGGGGGGGCTGTAACAGCGACGCACAGATTACCATGCACCATGACAGTCTGAAGGGTGATGACATGCCAACTTATTTCTTGTTTTAGTTTTTTTGCTTTGAAATTACAAACAATACCTATTGCTCTTATCACATGGCGTTTTGGTTGCTCAACAATGTAGTTTGCTGGGAAATGTGAGACATGATATTAGTGTCACTGCATGAAAAGCAGAATGATAATTCTGTCAGACATTTGAGCCAGGTGCGTGTGGCTCTTTCTAATCATTGAGTGAACACATTGGCTGTGTTGTGCTGCTAAGAGATCCCAGTATGTAGTAAAAAACAACCTCCATGTTTTATAAGTTAATTGGTGATGACTCTGAGATGGACCTCTTATAGGAAACTCAGTCAGCGCTTCGTATTCTCAAAATGTCACCTTAAACTAGCTGTTTTGGAAATTTTGAGCTATGAAAGGATTTTATTATCAACAATATACATGGTGTGACTGAGAGATGTGGAAAGGTTGAGAGTAAGGACATTCTACTATTTTGTGTCTATTTTCATGACAAATGGCTGCTTATAATACAAAACTGGTATTTTTGTTACTTCATTTGTAATAAGGAAGGTGGTGTTACTCAAATGAGTTGGAAAGATTTTAGAAAATTCTTTTAAAATTTCACCTCAGGACTTTTATTTCTGTTCAGACATACTGTTGGAACTTCCATATTCATTGGCTCGGGGGCCTGCCTCCAGCATCCTAATATGAATGTGTCAAAAGTGAACACTCCTGATTTCCTCAATGCGCAAGTGGCGCTCACACTCAGGGCGCCAGCTCTACTGATTCATTCAGTAATTTATTTCCTAGCAATTCCTGACAACATAAACACAGTTTCAGAGCAGACATCTCATTTTTCTTCTGAGACAAGATTGTGCAGTTTGGGGAAAATGGTGAGGATTTGTAATGCTTTAGCAGTTCATGTTTTTTCAAGCTGCCTGTGTTTATTCTGCTGATTTATGTAGGAAATGTCTCTCCGAGATCAGCTTCATTGATGTGCCAGGGTTTGTTTGATAACACAAATTCATGTATAAAATATACTAACACAGTGATGGGTGAAATACTGACAGGAACAGAATTTTTGAAAGAACACACATTGGTCTAAATCAGGGCAGCAAGTAAGAAAAGTAAACAGTACTGAAATTTAATCCCTGGGGCAAAGCTGCTGTCAGGATTTCCTTCTTATTCCAACAGTTCCTATTAGAAAATCTGATAGTATACTTGCCACTCAAACATATTTTGTGCAGCTTTGTGCAACATCTGCTTATTTTTCAAACAAATCTATTAGATACGTCAGATTAGTGAAATGAAATTAGGATTAGGTATTAATTAGGTCTTATGGTGTAATTTTGCAGCTATTTTCAGTTATAAGGGATGCTTGTTAACATTAATATGAGTTGAGCACTAAGAGACTCTTTGAAAGCTTTTACACACTCTCTGTTGCAATTGCCAGAATGTTTTTAATAAGCAGAGATATTAGTAACAATATTGCTCTGAACACATATTTAACTACAGCATCAATGTGATTTTAATACTATCTATTTCCCATTGGCTGCATTTCTGTTGCTTAAATGATGCTTCAGTTCCTAAAGCTTGTTTTATCTTTCTGTATTTTTAAATGCAACTTTAATTAAGAAATTTACCAGGCTGGATTTAACAAATGGACCTGTCTGTCTTTAAAATCTTTCTAGGATGCAAAGATTTTCAGTGCTTGTGGTTTCCAAACAAAATCACTCAAGTTATAATTCTTCTCTTAAAACTGGGCATCAACTGGTGTCTCATATCAAAACAATAAAATATGGTTTTGTTTATTTTCCTGGCTTAATGAGGAAAAAATAACTTTAGAATGCCAACTATATCATACCTCTATATGATACACATATTTTAAGTAAACAGAATTAGTAAATTCATAAAAACCCACTATTGAATCCTGTATGTTTTTTGCCCTCCTATGGAAAAATCTTAGTCCTACAGGGAGCAAGTGTCAATTTTATTGTATCAATTTGGATGAACAGCTTTGGCTCGTTCACCTATTGATGCACTGCAGCATCATCAAGCAAAAGTTTGAGTAATAAGACTGACTATTTGGCTAATAAAACAGCAAAAAATGTAACTACAAAAATGCTTGTAGAGCTCAGACCTCCAAGCACCTGAGTTCCTTCATATAGTGATTTACACCAAAAAGTGCAGTTCCCTATTTTTTCTGGATCATAGTATCTGGAATTTTGTACCAATCCAGATCAATCCTGGATCCAGATCAATCCTTGGTATCATGTAGAACCTATTGGGAACTCACCTGTAATGTTTTTAACAAGCACCTGGACCATTCATTGTAGAGTTACATGCAGATAAATTAAAAACAGCCATTTCTGACCTTTCCTGAAAATTAGATCAAAATCCATCCAGAACTTTTTGAGTTATCTTGCTAACAGACAAACTAACAAATGCTAGTGAAGACATTACCTCCTGGAGGAGGGAACAATAGTCTCTTGTGAAAATGTTGACATCTACATTTTGATAACTTACTGCTGGATGGTTGTTTCCCAAATACATTTTCTTTTTGCCGGATTTTAAATGACTAAAAATTAGCTCAAACAGAGGAGGGTGTCTGGTCAGCCCCCTGCAGCTTTGAGGCTTTCCTTACTTCTCGACAAACAAACTTGAGGTTTTCTTCTACAGGTAAGAGAACTATTGCTAAAAATGCCTTGGCAGAATCTGAACCAACCCTTTAAATACAGATCCCTTAAGGTCAAGAGTCATTTATAGTTATAGTGGATGAAAAAATCAATCATAATCGTTGTCTCTTAAACACAAAGACACAAGGTAGCATTTTTGGCAGAACCTTTTTTTGCTAGATTGGCTGTGATCCCTTTTTTATTTGTTTCTTGAATTAATATCAAGTTATGTTATTGGTTATTGGCAAGTGATTTCTTGCCTCCTTGTTTTACTTCTTTTCTGGCATCGGTTTCCTGTGTTCCTCAACTCATTAAAGAACAATCAGCCCCAGGCCTTAAAGTGAGCACCCTAGAGGAAGCAATAACTGTAAATAAGCTCTACTGCTGGCTCTTTGATAACTTGTAACCAGGATGATAGCAGCTCTTCTTTGCAGGGCTGTTGACCTCCTGCTTGCCTAAGGCCTGCGTAGAACTCCTGAGCTTGCTGTGGTTTTATCTCAAAATTATCCTTCACCACTGGAGGTGCTGCTGAGGAGGAGAAAAAAGTCAAGAAGGTATTTATACCATGAGAAGGAAAAAATGTGAGAAAAGGCTGGAGAGAAACTGCTTTGAGAGGAAGACAGAATAACAACAGTTAACCTGGGCAGTTGTCCTTCTGACTTTGCTGCAGCTTAATCTCTGATTTGCTTTGTCGGGTGAAATAAAACTAACTTGTTCAAATAAATTATAAAACCATGAGAGATTTGAATATTATTCATTGGCCACTCAAAATATTCATTACCCGTTTAAAAAAAAACAAAAGATGAGGAAAAATAAACAACAGAAGGGAGAGTGACAGATGGGTATACAAAAACAAGGTGACAAGAAACTCATGATGGCTGTGCCAACATTCTGATGAAATACATAACTCAGCACGCTAACATATCATCTTAAGCTTGAGAAACAGATGGAAGTGGAGATTACCATTCCTCATGGTTCACTATTCAGTGCTAATGCAGAGTGTCAGACAGTAGCATGTCCAGAGCTGTGGGGCTAAAGCACTGTCTGGATGAGATTGATAATACAATTAAGCCATTCGCAGTATGAATGCATCACTATGACCCATTACCACACCAACCGCTTCAGATGGAGCATACACGTCTGGCTCTAGGGCCTTTGGGAAGGGGAAAAAATACAATTATAAAAGGCTAGCTAGAAAATGTGTTCTCTTTAGAATGTGCAGGCAGGCCTGTACATCATCAGATATGGGAGGGCTGCCTGCATATCTCACTGCTGTCCTCAGGCTGAGTTTTCTTCATCTATATTGAAACGAGGAGCTTACTGAAGCATAGATAGACTCATAACAATATTTTCCCTTATTGTCTCCTCTTATTGTCCGCTCTTATCCTTGTTTTGTTGGATTAACAGAGTATTTTCATCACTATTTCTACATAATGTGTGTACATGTGCATGTTTGTTGTGTGTGCGTCTCTGTAGGAGAAGTCAGGAAGGATTATTTTAAGTAATTTGTATTCATTTATTTGCAGTACTGTGCACATCTTGAGCTACTCCTCATTTCTATATATTCTGACAGGAACAGGGGGAAATATGAAACCCCAATTAATTGAGAAAGTGTGTGAACATAATGCAAATATGGCAAATAAGACACAAACACATTTTTGTGCAATTCTAATGATTTTAGAAGTCGGTGTCATCAGCTCTTGAGCAATTTGGCTTATATTAGCTTTTTCTCCCCGTGTCTCTTCTATTAGACAATTTTTAAATATACTTTTAAGGAAGTTTTAAGGTTTTTAATTTATCTCTCAAAATGTCATGATATTTCATACACTGCAGCTTTAAGGTATTTTGTCATCGTTGTCCAGTTGGATCACACGATGGGGGATTATAAAACCTGACATTAACGTTCCTGTCAAAGTTTAGCTTTACATAGGTCATAGAAATATACAGGATACTTTTTAAAAGTGAGCTTTAGTGTTTCTGATTGGTGGTTTTAAACCTGTTACTGGTTTTTCATATGAGTCATTATCAAAGTTTGTTTGTTCTTCAGATAAAAATGCCAGAACTCATAGTTTTCTTTAGTTTGCTTTACCCGTTAAGTAGTTAGGTTTTAAAAACTTTGAGGTGACCCATTTTATTTTGCTTTCAGATGATGTGATAAAGCATTGGGGGCAAAAAGACATGCTTTGTGAAGTCATGAGGCAGGAGATTGATGTCGCCTTGGCGACTGCTCGCCTTTGGATAAGAAAGAGAGACAGTAAAACCCAGACGTTTAGCTGCAGGACTAAACTAACCCCCCCCCCCTTCACTATGGCTGCTGCTGCTGGCTGGAATCAATTCTATCTTTATCAGTCCCCCTCTTCTGTGTCCAGGAATCCTCCTCACACCGCAGAGCAGCCAGGGGGGAAACTGATGTGTTTTCCAATAATGAAATGGAACACAGTAAAAAATAAGTTTAAAAAGGTCCCTGGCTGGTCTCCCTCAGCAGTACAGACCTATTTGTAATCTGATACCTGATGCCTAGTTTTTAAACACAGTTTTGGACTTTGTTAGTGAGATATACCAGAGACCTTCTTGCTGTGAGGTAACAGTGATAACCATTACACAGCATACACTCTAATCACGATCAGTGTGGCTCTTTTTCTTTTTACACATCAGGTACAGTAACCTTTTGCTCTGTAACTGACAAAGAAAAGTTTGACATTATCGTTGTTAGAATGACTGGTTCAACATTTAACAGTCTGAAAGGTTAACTCAAAGTGGGAAATATTTTAGCATAGTTTAAATTGACATTTTTTAGTTCTTTGCACTTTTTATTATCTCAAGCGATTTCATTATTAAAAGCAGGGCTTCTAAAGATTTTCTCATCTTTAAAGTATTAAATTGTGTGATGGATGAACAAAAAGTTGAGAATTCAATAGGGAAATATCCCACATTTTATGAACATTGAGGAATTTCATCAAAGTACATCAAAAGGCATTTTTAGTTCAACAGAACATTCAAGGCTTTTTTTAGGTTAAATGCTTAAAAACGGACACAAGTCATTTATAAATTGGAATGAAAATGTTACACCCTTTTCTTGTAAAATAGATTAACTAACATATTTAATACATAACATCAATGTTAAATAATTTCTCAACATTTTGGGGAATTTACAGTGAACTTCATTTTATTATAATTTTGCTATTCTGTTCTCCACATCACAGATAACGAGACCCCAGTTGTGTTTTATTGGAGGTCTATTTAGAGCATGAAAGGAAACTATATTCAAAATTTAGGCCACGAAGGCCCTCTGTAACCACAGTCCATTTCATTTTGAAACACCTGCTTGTTACAGTTATAATGGCTGACCACGTGCGTTCCACCTCAAGCAGACAGGTTTGCTCTTGCAGTACAATCATATCTGCATCACAGAAACTATCCATCCAGTGGATAGCTACAGGCTGCAGACAGGCCCATTGTGCAGACTGAGCACTGTGACTGCTCCCTCTTGTACCTCTGTAATGGGATTACATTAGCCAGGTTCTTTTGCTCCCTCTCCATCCCACTCTCCTCTCTCTCTTTCACACACACTCACATATACACACACTTGTCTGTGTTATATTGTCCAGGGGAACTCTCCATTGACACTGTGTATTCTCTAGCTTCCTACCCGTATGTTAACCATCACAACTAAATCCCTACCTCCTAACAACAAACCCAATCATAAACTCGTTTAAAATGTGAGATTACCCCCCCAGCATCACCTATAGGGGCTGTTTAAGACTCTGCCATAATCTGACACACACAAATATACATTCACATTCTGTGTTTACTGTGCCAGCTATCATATGGGCTGTGAAAGGATACAACTTTCATACTGATTCTCTTAACTGTCTTAATACCAACAGACAGAATAATAGTGTTTTATTAAAAAAAAAAAAAAAACTCTTTTAAAACATGTTTTTTCTTTCTAAGGAGAGCTCATCATCTTCAAAGACAGCAACTGTGCTTTGCTGCAGCACCCCTAACTGTTCATTGAAAACCAATTTGTTAATGTCTAAATGTTGCACTACTTTTCCCTCAAGGACAAAGATTGATATTCAGGATAACCTGCCAAGACAGCAACAAAGAAGAATGTTTAGAAAGATGATGCTCAAGAGAATTTATGTAAGAAGTCTCAAACATTAGAGGCTTTGTCTTGTTTTTGCTCTCTTTTCCTTCTCCTTCACTTTTCATTAGATTCACTTAACACAATCATTATGGACTGCAAATAAACTAGAACTGAGATATTTCCAGGGAAATCTGATTTACAGCTAGATTCTCTTAAGTTATACAGAGATTCAGAGTGACTGATTTTAGCTTTATGTAGTTTATTTTCAAGGCTGTCCATGCCCGTTTCAAAAGAATCATCCATCCATTGGCGTTAGTTAAATACTAAATGATATGGGATTGATTAAAAGGCTTGTGCCACCAGCCCACCAAACCGTTTGAATCTGGAGGTAGCCACCATAAAATTAAATCGGGGATCAATGGAGTGTCATATGCCTGCTGCTCTCTGGGTTGAGCATGTATTTCTAACCTTGAGGCTGTGGCCATCTCTCACGTCAGGCCCTACAGCATCAGGCTCAATAACCCAGCCGCCCATAGCTTCTGTCTGTCGCAATCCATGTTAAAGTATCATCAAGCAGAAGCAGAGAGATAAAAACAAAAACAGCAGGCAGACTTTGATTGCGCACAGATATCAGCCATAGCTTATTTATGTCCTTTTGGACCTCACTGTGGTATTGTGATTCAGTTCTAATTTCTGTTCGTGGTTAGAAAGTACTGCAAGAAACATTTGGGAAGCTGACAACAAATTGTTGTTAGATTATGCATTTAAAATGTTTGGCTCCAATGGGTTTATTTTCTTGTTTTATTCTACAACAATTCAAGTAAACAATTCCATTTTATCAACCACAGATTTTTTTGTTCTTTTCATGTCCAACTCAGTACAATAATTCTTGTATGGTATAGGTTATAGGATTGTGTGATTTTTAAACTACAAATATGCTAAAATATTGATTTCCTCTTTTTAATTTAAGACACTGACTTTAAAAGGAATAATAGATGAATTCTCCACATCAAAAGGCTCCAGAGAGGAGCTGTGTTTCTATTGTAGAATAAAAACAGATAAACTGACAGGGAGAAATGGGTGACCCTCCAAGGACATTTTTAAGTTAGTCAAATAATAGACTGTGTTTGGCAGTGTTAGCTCTAGGATATTCTTTAATGTTGGTATAAGAGATGCTTGATTCAGTGATTCATCTGTCAGACAGAGGTGCTTGACTATGTTCCTGTCCTGCTTTTATCAGTGCTGACAAGCCGCACTTGGGTCTAGTTCAACAATCTACTGCCAAAACCTTTTTGCTTTTGGCTTTCTTTCTTTCCCTGAACAACTAAACAACTAACCAGCTTTTTATACATAACGAGCTACTGTAACAACAAAACAAGCTGGGACTGGAAAATATTGAGTGAAAACGTGACAAGCTTCTCATATTAAGGTATTGCAGTTAAATAAACCCAAGCAACTAATTTTCCACACTAGGACCATGTTGGTTTTCTCAATTTTTCTTTATCTGTTTTCACTTGAAATAATACTTTTATAATCTGAAAATTTGTAAAAAAAAAAAAACAAAAAAACAAAAAAAAAAAAAACAAACAAAAAAAAAAACTGAAAATGGACAGCCTAAAATTAAGGTTAAATTTAGGATATACATTTTTATAACCTAAACGTAAGTTCGTAAGTTCTCTAATGTTTCAGCATTATGGTTTATGGTCTGTACATTGATTTTGCATGTTGTGCTGAACATTAAAATACAACTTGAGTCATGACATTACTCTCTAAACACTGGGAAAAATTTAAAGATTCATATCTCCTCTCAGTTTTCTGCCCTCAATTATAGCTTAAACTAACACTGGAGAGCCAGTAGATTGTTGAAGAGCAGCGATTTCTGTCTTTATATTAGGGACCACCAACCTTTTTGAAACTGAGAGCTTCTTCATGGGTATTGAACCCTGTGAAGGGCCACCAGTTTGATACTTAAGGTTATCTTGTCTAAACTTCATGTAAACTAAACATGTTTTTAATTATGTAAAAATATTATTTTTAAATTTATGTAAATGCAAATGGGATCAAAGACGAATCGCTAAAGGATAAAATTATATTTTAGAGGGTGCCCACTCGTGAGGTGAGCTATTTTAGGACAGGATTGTGGGCTACTAATGTGGTTCTTGGTGACCTCTGCTGTAAATGGTGCAAGATGACTCATGGATAAGCTTTTTGATAGCAGAAGGAGAGAAACCTGCTTTGATGGTGTGGTGGTTTGTGCATCTGTTTGTAATCAGATGTATGTCCATGCATCAGTCCTCTTGGTATCGTATTACCCACCACCAGGTGGTCAACAGGACCCTTATGCCCTGATTCAGAGTTGTTAGTCTCCTCATTCAATCAGTTTGCCAGCAAACGTGACCCCCTAGCATCTGTTTGTTTTATAGAAAAAAACTACCATTTAAGATTATACGGTGGACTGATCTAATATGTTAAGCCTGACATGTTCTTATTTTTTTTACACATTAAAAAGGATTGATAACTCATGTTTCTCATGTGCATGCACCACTAGAGTGCCTGGTAAATCCACACAGGATTTAGAGAGCACAAATGAAACCTACAGTACACATCAGATGCTTGTGATTTGCTCATCTACAATCTAATCTGAACATTAGAAGGGGTCCTGATCAAGCCATTTTACTGGTTAACTGATATCAAGGTCATGGAGGACAGTAGGCTGTTATATACAGCGATGTTTGGTAGAAGATGATCAGCACATGGTCAGTTAGCATACATCATTAGGCAAGTTATTTCCAAACCACGGCAGCTTTATCTGTTATAGAATGAACAATAATAATGCACAGAGCACGTAATATATTCCACACAGTAAAAAACTGTGAAACCAAACAGTATGACTGGAACAGACAGTCCGTTCTGTGGTCAGTGTCATTATGGTACACTTATAATTTGTTTGGATCTAATGATCTATTTTTATTTCATCATATTATTTTAGAATCTGTTGGTTGTAATTGTTAAAATTGTTGTTCTGCATTGTTATATTACTGTATAAAAATGTTGGAAGAAAAAGTTTACACTACAATCTTTAAAATGTCTGAAATATGAAAACATTGGATGCAAATATGAACTGAGACTCTGCATCGACAGACACTTCATCTTAAATGACTCGTATCAAGGACAAAAATGTGAATCTGTACATTCCCACTGCGCAGTCATTCTTTCCAGACTGACAAGTAGAAGTTTGGAAATAATTCAGCTCATTGCCTTGTGATGGTTAATTTTCTAAAACATTAGAGAAATACATAGGAAATGATGATGGTATTGAGCTTTACAGCATGCTAATGTAAGCCGATTAACTTTGTCTGCAGGGAACCTGGGTCGTGTTGACTACATCAGTGATTTTGAGTTTGACCTCTTCATCCGACCGGACACCTGCAACCCACGCTTCAGAGTCTGGTTCAACTTCACTGTGGAGAATGTCCGGGAGACGCAGGTCAGGCGGGTGTGGCCTTCTTTGATCGTTACACAACAAATACTGTGTTTTGCCACTTGACCACTCATTCATCACTTTCTATAAACTATTCAAAAAGCGATAGGTGGAGTTTGTAAAGTTGGCACTGAAAATATTTAGAATTTTGTCTTTTTAATATAAAGTAGTCACAAAACAGTACTTTTTCTAACTAAAAGCACCGAATTTAATTCAAGTTTGTACCCTTATAAAACAAAAATATATTTTGCTGAACTTTATCAATGGTCATAGAGGAAATTCTAAAAGTTAAGAGAATAATCTAAATAATCTCAACAATATGTTTCATGTTGCCATTTCTCAGTAAAATATTCCAATTAAATATACTTCTAAGTTTTAAAATCAAGTGAAAGTCACAAATGACCAGGTACTATAGTTTTAAGATGAAGCTGATGTTGGGTGTTTTTATTTTCAAAATTGACATCAAATTCAATTTTCTGACTGAAGACACTCTGTTGTTGAGTTACTGAGCTGTGAAGAGGATGATGAGGGTTTTCCATGATTTTATTACTATTTGAAAGAAAAGTGCTTTTTTGTTTAAAGAACAAGAATCTATTCAAATCTGAGCATTACAAGATATATTAGAAGTTTATTATGAAACCAGCAGGGAAGTTTGTGGAATATTTAAAAAAAGAAAATGTTACGTTGTTGATGAGTGTAATGGTTGTTTTGACTGTTTAACATTTGCTCTAAACATTTAGGGGGTTTTGCCGTTGCACAGGGAGCCCAACCTTGATTTTGAGATCAAGGGTTCCACATTTGTCACTTGTCTGCACAACTGGATTTTGATCTTTTGGAACTTAATTTTTCAGAAAACCAAAAGGCTTCAAAATATTTGAAAGATCACTGTAATTAGCAGCAAATTCAGTCTTGTGTTGTGGCCATGCCGTGATATGTACAAAATAATTTATGATAGAATAATTGTATAGGTCTCCCTCCACACAAGTGCTGGGAACATTTCAGAAGTAACATATATTCTATCCCAAAATACTCAAATCTGTGTTCCTATTTGAACAATGTTTAAGAACAGTCTGATGAAGATGCTGAAATTCTACAAAGTTTTTTATAAGCAGATGTTGCTGGTACGATACAGTTCAATAATGTCACCTGCCACATTTACAGCAGAGACTGTCAGAATACTTCCTGAATGTCCTTTACTACAGCTCAGTGCATTTGAACTTTGTGTTTATAGCACCGCTTTCTTCTCTTCAGTGCTCGTACACTCTCCTGTTTCCTAACTGACTTCTTGTCATAGTCTCTGAACTTGAGTCAGCCTCTGGCAAGCTCAGAGCGTGTGATTGGCTGACAGAGGTAGTCACATGCCTCAGAGATACTGTGTATGGTTTCCTGTGTCTGAAAATAACAACACAGGATAAAAAGAGAGTAAAACAATGTTGTCATTTAGATTCTACAGTTTTAATTACATTAAATTTTTTTACTGGTCAGCAGCACTTAACAGGCTGAAAGATAGCAATATAAAAGTTGAAGAAGGGACACAGACCTTTATAGATATAAATTGAAAAAGATTCAACAAAAACTACATTTACAAAAGGAAAACAAACACTTCAAATAACATATTAAAAGAAAATCAATGACAGAAGATCAGCTAAGAAGAATCCACAGTGTTCTGTTGCTGCTGCCTTTCTGAGAGCATCCAGCCCTGCCTATCTAAGGCTATCGGGCCTATCAGCCCATCTCCCTGCAGTGCTGTAGTCAGCACTAATCACATTTTATGGCACTGAGATGAATGGGATCCCTCGGCTTGGAGCCGGATCGATCTCAGGGCCAGATAGACCAGCACCATCAGGCTGCAGCCTGGACTGACAGGATATTTGCTGTAGAGGCAAAATGACAGGGAAAGTGTATGAAAGAGACACAGAAAGCCACAAAGGTGAGGGATCAAAATGATTTCATGTATACATTCAAGCACACGTGCAAAAAAACAAGCCCAGAGGTGACTTAACTGTGAAAACTAGCAACAACTTTTCACAGCACACTTGAGGTCCCTCTTTTCAGGGTCCTTCAATTTAAAGTTTTTTTCATTAGGAGCCGTTATCTTTGCGATGTCCTTCTTCACAAAGGTCTCGTCTGACTTTATTTTGCTCCACCTGAAGGTGTCATAGTAACATGCAGTTTTCGTAAATGTGTTTACAGTTTTTGTAGACACTGAGATTTCACTGTGGGCTCAAGTCTGTAATCAGCAAAACTTCAGATGAAACAAAAAGGCAGACATTTTTAATAATAACTATGAATAAGTAAAACAACCAAGTGCAGCTACATTATGGGATGGCTGTGCTATAGAGATATCAGTAGGTTCCAGTGAAGAACTGGGCTGTTGGAGTGTTTCATCCGGCTAAGCCTTGCTAACTCTCAGCCTGAGCCAAGGGAATGGGGGAACAGTAAAAGCCCGTGATATTGGAAGTGAGATGGCCATTTTGAAGGAATGTAAGCTGGTGAAACAGATTTGGTCTGCTTCAATCAGCTTAGCAGCTTTGTGGAAATTGGCTTCACCAAAGCACGGGTGATGATGGCTGGATGGATGGATGTCTCTTTTATGTATGTCCTTCTTTTCTGTCCTGTTTATCGAACCACTCACTTACCTCAAAAAGCTGAGACTAATTTTGGTTAAGTAGGTTGCAATGACTGGGACGAACTGACCACTGGAAGGTTTGCTTGGATCTTTTTTTGTCAGTGTTTTTGAAAAATAAAATGCTGCATAAAGTAATTTTTGCAGAGTGACTTGGTAATGAGAGGACTTGCTATTAGTAGCAAACGATCATAAAGAGGCCATTTCACACAAATTTCATGACTTTGTGGTTATTTCTGAAGTATTAACCAGTAATATAATACATTTTGTATCTAAAAATGTTGGGAAACACTGATTAACAGACCTTTCAATCTATCTGCGTCAAGATTTGGCTGGCTTCGTCCGGCTTTGGGCAGCAACTAATTAATATTAATTATGCAAATTTGCTTGACTTAGATTGGCTAACAAACTAGCCTATGAGAGCAAGGCTTCCTGTGTCTTTCCCTGCTGTGCATGGCAACAGCACGCCAAGTCTCTTCTGGTTTGATACATGTTTATGCTAACAGCTTTTAGCCAGCAGCATGCTAGGTGTGGTTTCAACTGCGGGAGCTGATGAATACTAATGAGCAAAGGAGTTGTGACAAAACAAATACAGGCCGTTCAAACTCAGGAGATCTTGGCTGTTATTGCCACCTGCGTAGTCCGAGAGATAAAAACTGAAAGAGAAGTTGTTGTGGTGTTTTCACAACCACTATGAAGGTAAGAACACCTGTGGAGCTAAAATATTCAACAGAAACCTCAGAAAACCCATTTTTAATTGAAGGGCCTCTTTAAGTTACAAATGTCTAAAACATGTTTGCCTCAAGATAAAAATATTTTAGGAATAAAGCATTCTGATTTGATCATCTGTGGGTTTTAGTCTCTAAACATGATAAATGAGAAAAAGCATATAAAATAGTCCATCCACATGTCAAACATTAACTCTGGAGAAAGTTGCAGCTACATGACTAAGTCGCGACCATTTTTTTTTTCCTCCATAGCGTTTAAGTTACGGATCATCTTTTTCATCGACAAATGTTATGATAGCAATAGCTTCTGACATCTTAGGTTTTGACTCCTCCATCACTTGTCCATCAGAATCAGAACTGCTGTGGAATCAGAACCATCGTAATGCTAAGAAGCGTCCTTGATCTTTAACAAGTGTTCCCAAAATCTGCTGTAACAAACAAATTTAGCTCTTTTACAATCTGTTCTTCTTGGTAAACACATACAAACTTCCTGAAGTAGTGTTGTTGGCTAAAATACTAGTTAAGTAGCCACGTGGTTGAACTTGAGTGGTAAATGTCCTGTATTTGTATAGTGCTTTTCTAGTCATTCAGACCACTCAAAGTACTTTAATACTACAAGTTTTTTACGTTCCCCCATTCACACAACCCAATATGTAAATCAGGGGGAGAGGGGAGGGGCTAACATTCTCACAGCCAAAAAAGCAAATTGGGTGGCTACATGGGGTTCAGTGTCTTGCCCAAGGATACTTTGACATGTGGTGGTTGCCAGGATCGATCCACCAACCTTCCGATTGGAAGAAGACTGCTCTAACCACTGATCCACAGCTGCCCTTGAATGAGCTGCTGATTGGCTGAAAGTTGATATGCAAATATTACCCATAATACCAGGAAGTGGCCACCGCTGAGTAATTCCTCTCTAAAAATTCTCAAATTCAAACACAAAATTTATGGTTTTAAAACCTGCCACGCTTTTTTTGAAAGAGGGAGTTTCTTCGTGATTATAACTGACACATTTTGCAAAAAAACTAAATCACATATTCCATCCATTTTCTAAATCTGCTTCTTCCTGTTCGCAGGGAGCTGGTGCCGATCTCCAGCAGTCTTTGGGCGAGAGGCGGGGTACACCCTGGACAGGTTGCCAGTCCATCGCAGGGCCACACATAGACAAACAACCATGCACACAAACGCTCACACCTAGGGACAATTTAGAGTTGCCAATTAAACCTCTTGCATGTTTTTGGTCTGTGGGAGGAAACCGAAGTCCCTGGAGAAAACCCACGCATGCATGGGGAGAACATGCAAACTCCATGCAGAAAGGCCCCAGCCCGCATTCGAACCCATGACCTTCTTGCTGCAAGGCAACAGCTTAAATCACATTTTTCAGAAAAAATAATTTCTTCGCTGTTTTCAGGATTTGTGTGAGATTGACTTAATTCCAGTTTTGCTGTGGGGTGTCACAATTAATGCAACTTCATAAATACATAAACGGGTTAATAAATACTCCGGTAGTACTTTTTAATTAAAGTTTTCCTGTTTTAAAGGTTGCAGTTTGACTGTTTGCATTTTCAGGACTGCTGAATAAATTTGCACATTGTCAGTAAAAATGAGGAATGAAGAAAAAAAGTTTGTGTTCAGAACCAAAAACTCAGAGAATTTGAACTTGACATGTAAGTTTTATGCAGTGGTATTTCCTTCCTGCTTTGCCTGCTCATGGTATGATCAGAAACCAGTGGGTGAGTTGATATGACACCCCATTGAGTAAGTTGACATGCCTTTCCATTCTGCTTTAGGGGTGTGCTTGATGTCAGACTCCGTGAAGGGCACGGCTGTGAGCTATTATCATAAGAGCCTTCAGGGAGCCATTCATAGAAGACAAGCAGTAAAACCTTGCACCGAGTGCCTTCAACTCCTCCAACCACTGCAGGGGTGATTTGTAAGCCTTACTTGTTAGGAGCAAGCTCAGTGTAGGGCAGTTACTCTCCATAATAAGTAAAAAAAAACAGAAGGGGAAAAGACCAGGCGGTATATAGTGCCCAAAGAGCCACCACAACCTTTCATTTTACTCACAATGTTCACATAGCAGTAAATCAGTACAAAAATGCTCAAACTATAACTATTGTGGATGCAGTTTATATCCTGACTTATTGATGCACCCTGGCAAACTATTATTTCCTGTAGCTGCTGCTTTCCACAGTTTGTCCTAAAGAATCTGGATAATCTAATGGTAGTTGGGTTTCCATTCTCCAGCAAAATTAAATCTGAAGCATAAATTTGAACAGAAATGTGAATCAAACACTTTTACATTACCTGGTTTGTAGCAAGTACTGTGTCATGTTGCCTGAAAGTGATAGTATAGGCTCTATTTCTTGTGGATGTGATTCCAGAGAGGTAGTAGTTGACCTACAGTGGGGCAAAAAAGTATTTAGTCAGCCACCAATTGTGTAAGTTCTCCCACTTAAAAAGATCAGAGAGGCCTGTAATTTTCATCATAGGTATACCTCAACTATGAGAGACAAAATGAGGAAAAAAAATCCAGAAAATCACATTGTCTGATTTTTAAAGAATTTATTTGCAAATTATGGTGGAAAATAAGTATTTGGTCACCTACAAACAAGTAAGATTTCTGGCTTTCACAGACCTGTAACTTCTTTAAGAGGCTCCTCGGTCCTCCACTTGTTACCTGTATTAATGGCACCTGTGTGAACTCGTTATCAGTATAAAAGACACCTGTCCACAACCTCAAACAGTCACGCTCCAAACTCCACTATAGCCAAGACCAAAGAGCTGTCAAAGGACACCAGAAACAAAATTGTAGACCTTCACCAGGCTGGGAAGACTGAATCTGCAATAGGTAAGCAGCTTGGTGTGAAGAAATCAACTGTGGGAGCAATTATTAGAAAATGGAAGACATACAAGACCACTGATAATCTCCCTCAATCTGGGGCTCCACGCAAGATCTCACCCCGTGGGGTCAAAATGATCACAAGAACGGTGAGCAAAAATCCCAGAACCACACGGAGGGACCTAGTGAATGACCTGCAGAGAGCTGGGACCAAAGTAACAAAGGCTACCATCAGTAACACACTACGCCGCCAGGGACTCAAATCCTGCAGTGCCAGACGTGTCCCCCTGCTGAAGCCAGGACACGTCCAGGCCCGTCTGCGGTTTGCTAGAGAGCATTTGGATGATCCAGAAGAGGATTGGGAGAACATCATATGGTCAGATGAAACCAAAATAGAACTTTTTGGTAGAAACTCAACTTGTCGTGTTTGGAGGGGAAAGAATGCTGAGTTGGATCCAAAGAACACCATACCTACTGTAAAGCATGGGGGTGGAAACATCATGCTTTGGGGCTGTTTTTCTGCAAGGGGACCAGGACGACTGATCCGTGTAAAGGAAAGAATGAATGGGGCCATGTATCGTAAGATTTTGAGTGAAAACCTCCTTCCATCAGCAAGGGCATTGAAAATGAGACGTGGCTGGGTCTTTCAGCATGACAATGATCCCAAACACACCGCCCGGGCAACGAAGGAGTGGCTTCGTAAGAAGCATTTCAAGGTCCTGGAGTGGCCTAGCCAGTCTCCAGATCTCAACCCCATAGAAAATCTCTGGAGGGAGTTGAAAGTCCGTGTTGCCCAGCGTCAGCCCCAAAACATCACTGCTCTAGAGG
>SSNP01000004.1:7236218-7292358 GCA_006937955.1 Pachypanchax playfairii | reverse complement strand
TAAACAATAAATGTGCTGGATGAAACTCAGGACGGGCCTGGTGCGGGACAGGAACGGTCCTGGGGTTGTGAGAGAGAGAGAGGTTAGTGACAGTTGGAGAAACCAGCTGCGGCGTGCGGGGATCGTGCTTGCTTAACTCACGGTTGCGTGAATGACGTCCGGGTTTGAGGAGAGATCCGAGGATGCTGCCGCAGGGGTGGTGAGCCAAGCTGTCGTTGTTTCGTGTGTGAGATCCGGGTCCGGGTGCTGAGTGCGCAGACGTGACTGCGACAGGGGTGACAGCAGAACGGTGACCGGGAAGGTGTGGACCAGAGGAAGCCAGAGACAGACAGGGAGCCAGAGGGAGAGAGCTGGTCGCGTAGCACCGCAACGGAGCTCTAGGAAGTTCCCGTGTTGAGCCGATCCTCACTATGAGCGGTTCGATATCCACGCTGGAGGTGAGGCTGTCAGGAGAGGAGCTCCAGGACAGCAGGCTGAACATAGGGGAAAAAGGCAGGTTAAATACTGCAAAACACACTCTGAATAATCTGCTCACTTGCCACTCTGTACCACGTAAAGTTGCGGAACAAACTGGCGTCTGTCTCTTGTTCCTCCTCTGCTTAAGTACCCAGCTCTCCTGAGCTGGGTAACGATCCACACCTGACATCAATGATCCTCTGCTGCCACGCCCTGCAAGACAGTTAGTACCACTCACCACCACCAGCAGCAGAGATCCTCACATTTTCCTTTATTGGATGAATTTTAACATGATTCATTGTGAATTTTAAAGCATAAAAAACAAATCCTCTATGTTTTAGTTCTCCAAGTTAGAGAAACAAGTATATCTCTAGAAAACGAGCAGGGAAAAGAAATGAAACACCAAAAACAAAAGAAACCCGGAAAGAAGCAGAGTTGAGGATTACAGAGTGGAGAGAAGAAATGCTGAGGTTCCAGCAGGAGGCTTTTTATGGTGACTCGGTAAGGGCCTTGTGGAGCTGCTGTGCATCTGCATGAAATGATGAGCCTGGTGTCAGGACATGGATCATCCTTTTACACCGAGTAATGAATACAGATTGCACACCGGATAGAGAGGCTCTGCAATCTGCTGCACCACAAATGAAACAACTGCCGTTCTAATCAAATAGTCTTTTCATGCCAGCGCAGCCTTCAACTTGAGCTAAATTCAATTCCAGATTCACAGATTTCTGGGTAGGTGGCTGGGGAGGCACGGGAAACAAGGGGGGGTCATAAATGTTGTAATTAGAGTATTGTTTAATGTGCATGTGTGTAGACATGTTTGCCATGTGTGTATGTTGATGTGGAGGGTTGCGGGGGTGTTCCTGGCATTATGTTGTCGTTAACCACTTGCGTATTTTAGATAGCAGTTGGAGGACCGAGTCCAATCACGGCAAACTCGCAAACACACGCTTGTGCACAAATGCACACATTTAGCCAATTATGCCAACTGGTGGCTTGGGAGAACACGTTTTGTGTATTCTGTATTTAGGGAACAGCAAGGAGCTTTGAAGGAGAGCCGCAGTGCCTCTTTGATGCTGCTTTTGTTTTTTTGTTTGTGTGGTTTAATAATTTAATCAAGCCAAACATCCTCCTTCTCTCTGTAACTGTCTGTTGGTGGAGGCTAATTACTCGGCAGATTGTTCTCCTGGTGCTAGAGATGGGAGTTTAGATCCAGAGTAGGGAGGGGGGATGCTGATGGCTGTAATTTAACAGTGTGCTGATGGACTAAGCTGTCTGTTGGCTGCTGCTTTATTGTGTAGGGAGATTGCTGACGAGTTACTATTTTAATATGCACCTTATGAGGTAAATCCTTGCAAAGTTGCAGAACAGATTTTCCTTTTATTTCATGTACCGCTGTCTGTCCATCCTTCTGTCTGAATGAAATAATAGTGTATATCATCTTTAGAACAAGTTCACTGGGTGAAAACAGGACAAGACTTGAGAAAGTAATGGGTAACAGGTTTGACTACACATCAACTACGGTCTTGTAAAAAACTAGAACAGCATTCTTTGAGTTTGTATTTTTCACTGTGTCTGCGCTACATGGTCCCCATTGCACACTCCCTCCCTGAGTGACAAAACATTCAACATGGCTCACATCATTAGTTGGGACTGGCTGCACAACAAGACAAAATCATCATAAGCTACAACATTTCTAAACAAACTTTGAAGGTGTCTGGCACTTGGGGCATAATAATAAAGCCTCAGCCAATCAGAAAGCTGGATTTTCTTACCTTTATTGTGGAGCAGAGAGTGGGTGTTACACCTGACAACTGCTGTCATGAAAGGTCTGAAAAAGCATCAGTTAACATGGAAGCAAATTTAGGATAATGATTCCAATGTAATTTAATAGAGCATGTGTTTTTAAAAAGTTTTTTTTTTTACGCAACCATGGTAACACAAAACACCAAGCAACCATAAGACGTCAAATCTCATGGCCAATCTGGTCACATTGACAAATGAATGAATATTTCAGTCTTTCCTTTTGGCTCAACGGACGTGGTTGTTGGCAAATGACATTTCTATGGTAACAGACGTCGTTGGTAGGTTGATTGATTAATTGGTTGATTGGTTGACTAATTGATTGAATTCACTCTACATCTCATGAAAGCTATTTGAGTTAGACAGGCAGGATCCTCATGTATGTTCTCAGGGCGTTGACCGGCTGACATTTTACCTTTGTTCACATTTCAGATGTTTTCATTCATTTTAATCCTGTTAGTTTATTTCTTTTTGCTGTTTTATGTTTGTAAAAAGTAGCACAACATTTTTATTGAATGTGTAAAATAATGGCCACACAGAGACCTTTCTGCCACTAAGTAGGCGTAACCCTGGTGCAAAATGCCTGAAATGATACCACATGCTAACGCTTGATAGCTAAAATGACACAAAATTATTAAAAATGTTATTTTAGTTTAGTTATTTTACTGGAATGAAGTGCTTGAGAATGTACAGAACATAAAACCCAGTCGCTGACAGTTTGATGGTAATTATTCTTTGAGGATGGTGTGCTCGTGTCCTCATAGTGCCTGCCATTTAGCCTGGAGAGGCAGGAAGCTTGATCAAGTTCTTTGAAATTTATTCTGTCATTAACCTGAGATAACATCTGAGATGCGATAAGTTACTATTTAGTTATATCTGTTTTATTTTAGATCATTCAAATTCCCTTCTTTTGTTTTTAGTTAACAATAACAATCATTGTGAGGAATTTTCCTCATCTAAAGACAAAATGGAAATGAACAATCTGAAGCTAGATCACCGATTACAACTCACGTTTCATTACTCTACACTGTCAAGTCTTCAGTAAACAGTTTAAGATGGAAAGAGACTGTGAATCTTGACAAAGGAGTTTTGTATTCATTCAGGAGTATTTTGGATGAGTTGTTTTGTGTGATGGAAGCATGCTGCTGACATGAACTGTACACATTTTCCTCAGTGGGATCTGACCAGTTTTCGGAGCGCTTTCTTTCCCAGTATTTGTGTTCTCACAGAAATGTTCAATAGATTCAGATAAATAGAGAGGAAAGTCCATGACATTCTGCGCTCTCTGCTCTCCAAGTGGCGGCCCTCAAGCAATTCTTTAAAGCTTTTAGGAGTGTTTGGGGCCCTTATTTTGCTATGAGATGAAGATGAGTAGAGCAAGATTTTGGAAAGGTGTTCTACTTTCCATTAGCTGGAGAGGTGTAAAGAACAACAAGAGCACTGCACTTACATCTGGTTCTTTGCTACACAGAAATACATGTTTGCCTGACTCACTTTAAGGTTTTGGCATTATGTCTTCATGTAAGAAGTGTTAAAAAGAAGCTCCTCGTCCTCATAGGCTTCAACCAGACTGCCCACCTTTCAATTTTCTGACTGGAATCTATACTTACCAAACTATGTTCTTATGATGAATTTCTTCTATACCTCACAAAGCTTGTATTGTAAATGTGGTCACACGCTCTTTTGTACTCATTATTATAATTTAAAACAAAATAAATCAGTCAAATTTTACACTTTGAGGATTCTTTTGTGCAATAGCTCTTTAGATGTCTTAATTGTCTCCTACTCAGCCTATTTAGTAAAATATCTCTAAAATTGTAGCTGTTTCTCCTTCTTAATAATGTTGAAGATAATCATTTTATTACTGGTAAAATTTGCGTTTAAGTACCAAAGTGAGGCTGCTGTGGCATGAAACCTTTATTAACAAACAATTATTTAGTTCTGAGATATTTTATTGCTCTTTGTGTGTAATAGCAATTTATATTTAGTTTATTGAAGAATATTTGATGTATATAGCTGCAGACCTTGTTTTGTGTGGATGGGAAAGGTAATAATGTTTTCCAGATGCTCAGAGATTTGTGTCAAGGTTTTATGTCAGAGAGAGAAATCAAGTGTAATGTCCTTTCAACTAAAGCAGCAAACATGTGCTGTTCCTCTCCTTGGATCTGGCTTACATCCATCCTGCTGGCATTTATTTACATGAAGCTTATACAGAATCAAAGTCAAATCTGAAATTGTGCTGCTTTTTTGCTTAAAGAAAAATACATTTAAAGCCACATTTTCAGTTTCATTTTGCTAATATGGTTTCATATATTTGAATGGATTTATTCATTTATTTAAATTTTGTAACTTGGCCCATTATTGAGATAAGCTTTGTTTTGTTTTTGACTGTGTGAGCTTGGAAACCACAAAGTGTTTTTAGTGTTTCGAAGGAGACACTTTCAGACTGCGCTCACACCCCATGTGGTCAGGTCAGGGCATTTGGGCTGATTTACTCTATGTGCTGTCAGTAACGCTAGGTGGGGATTTAGCTGTTGGTGGGATGCTGGTCCAAAGAGCATGCTGTGAGGAGAGGCATTTACAGTCACCAGCGGCAAACGTGTTCCTGCTTAGTCTCAAACACACACACACACACACACTGTGTGGGATGGTGTGCTGTGGCCTTGCTCTTTGTGTGTCTGGTGTATTTATGTGCATGTGTGATATGTTGTGCCTCATGCAGAGATCTATTTCTTGGCAGCTCTCGGGGAAGGTGGTGTCAGCAGTTTGCACCAGCATATATCAAAACTGTTGTCTCTCTGTGTGTTTGGGCTTCTGTTCCTCTTTAGTGTGTGCAGGTATACATTCCAAAGCCAAATGTCAATAGAACAAAGCAGCGACTATTCTGCCTGGTTAGCCCAACTGTGTGTGTAAGTAAGTATGTTTGTGTGAGTGTGTCAGAGTCCCCGGGGAAAACAACTTCCTGTTCTGAGATGCCTGGGTCACATCTGCTATGAATGTTTTATGTCTCCGCAGACGTGATCTGCTATGGATGGACACATCACCACAAACATCATTGAATTAGTTCTGCAGCAAATAACTGCCGGGGGTTTCTTCCATCATAAAACATGTAACAACAATGGGTGTGCATTCAGTAAAGTACAATAATCTGGAGAAGCACAAATTTAATAATGGTGATGAGATCAAATAGGATAAAAAGAAACCTTCTGATAGTTTTTTTTTTAATGTTGATGCGACTCTGAATGGTTTATGTAAGATAAATTAAAGTTGTTTAGCAGCATGTTGTGCGGGTGCATAATTGATTTACAGTGGCATGGTAACAGGTTACTATATGAGCAAATCTAGACAGTAAATGCACAGTTTGGTTCTTCTCTCACTGAGGGTTCTCCTTGTTATAGATTTACACAAAGTAGACTCCTCTGGGATTCTCTGTAAAAACTCAGCTTAGATCGGGGATCACAGTACGATAGAGATACCTTGCTGTTTTTTTTTTCCTCCTCTTTTTTAAAACTCTGCATGTGTGATATCTTCACCATGGCAGCAGCTCTGCAAGAGAGTGTTGTGTTTGAGAGTAAACAGATGTTGTTTGTCTTTCTGATGCTATGATTTAGCATCTCCAGGGAAGCAGTGGACCCGTGCTTTCCTGTATGCTCACAAAGGAATCCAAGATAAAAATAGTTCAAACAAATGAACACTGTTTCCCAACAACAATGAGATGAGGGCTTCTTTTACACAGCGGTGCTCAGGAACAATATGGTCTTGTGGTTTTATCGCAAAAACACAAGAGGTTCAAAAAATGGTCTTTTCTTTGCTGTGGGATGTAATCTGATTAGGTTCACACAGAGAACACGCTTTGTTAACAAAGTTTATCATGTTTCAGCTCACTGTCACGGGTGCTGAGATTCAATTGTACTGTAGAAGGAATGTTTGTTTGCAAAAGTTATTTCAGAAGATAATTAATTTGAAGGGCCCATTGTGAGCCATTACACTGAGATTGTAGTAATAATGTATTATATGTTACAGCACAAACGTTGTTTCACTGTAAGTCCTGTCAAGGCACAGAAGTTTACACCATTGTGTCAAGATTTTATTTGGAGAACTTGATTTCTTTTCCTCCTAAAACAATGGGGATGCTGGTGTAGATGATAGCCAGAGAGGTAGATAGCACAAAACACAATGTTCCTCTTCACTCTAATTGTCCTGTCATCGTTAGCCAACGCAGGACTCTGACAGCCTATGTGTGCTGTCAGATCCTGAATCCCCAAGGAAAAGCTTGCCTCTGTGGCTACTGGATCTGGCAAGCACACATACATCAGTACACTCAAATGAAAAGCCTGAAATGTCAAGGACCAAGGGAATGAGGGAAGGAATTGAATGGGGGGGGGGGGGTGTAGATAAAAAAGACAGAGGAGCTGAAGTTTGGTGTATAATGAGCAGTTGGAATGTGAGATTTGCTGAATTAATCAGACTGCCAGAGCACAGACAAAGTAGGTAGAAAGCTTTTCATGTGACAAATGTGTAATTAAGAATGATTTTATACACCCCCCCCCATCTTCCTCCCCCAATGAAACACACATAAACACACACTCTTGATGGACTAGGGGTGGGTGGGAGGAACAAAGCATTTATGTGCTTCTGGGTCCGTACATGTGTGTATGTGTGTTTGGTAGATCCACGTATGAGAGTGAGATCAGTTGGAGGTTTTAATTACAGTCTTATTAGAATAACACCAGCCCCCATTGCTCACTGATGCTGAGTGATGGAATGGGATGCTTTCATTTTTGGCATCTAAACTTTTTTTTGTTTGTTTTTCAGAATTGACACCATGTTTTTCAGCCAGAACATGTGGGTTTTAACATTTACTTAATTTATTTTTTCCACCCCCACATGCAAGTTATTTATTATGACTTCTCTGTTGTTCTTTGACAGCAGTTATGTTTGATCACTTGCTTTGAAAAGCTTGTCTACAAATTTACTTTAATCTGTCACAGTTTGGAAAGATTGAGATATAGTTAATTTAAATTTTTGAAACTGCAAAGGATTGGAGACCAGATTATTGGGAGAAAGCTTCAAGAAAATTGACAAAAGATGTCCTAAACCCTAACCCAACTTTCTGGTCATTTTGAGAGAGCATTTTCTAACTGACTGTGTTAATAAACAAAGATTATTTTTATCGTCATGGTCATTTTCTTTACCTACTTATTCCTGTTCAGGGTGGCAGGGAGCTGGTGTTTATCCCCAGTGGTCATTGGGTGAGAGGCGGGGTCACATGATGTACAATGTAGCTACTTTTTTTGTTTTTATCTTTATTGAAGCAAAAAATAAAAAAGTTCAGTCTCTTTATATATTTTTTTTTTTTTTTGTTTCACTACCTGCAAGCATCTGCTGTTCCCTCTGTAGTCTTTTGTTTTTGTTCCATTGAGCAGTACCTGAATCAAACATAGAAGGTAAATAAATTCTGCTGTTCCAAACATTTAATGGCAAATTACTGTAATTAGTTATTAACTGATTCTTTTATTGTCCATGTCTGTTGAGACTGACAGACTGTGTTTAGGTAGGGATGTGTGTGTATTTGTTTTGGTCAGTGAGCTGACTTCACTGCTGAAACCAGGCTGTCCATCAACAACCCAACTGCATTAACCTCGGCCTCTGTGCCTGCAGGGCCCACCACTTCTATTTCTCTGCAACAAATACAGGTCCTGGCCCAGGGCACCCTGGCAGCAAGCATGGTTAATGACTTATTTATTGTTTAATGGTGGTACAGAAAAAGGCACATTCACAAATAGCGGGGGAGCCAGGTGGTAGAGGTTATTTTCTCCTTCTTACTTTATCTGGGTTCTCCCTTCTGCTCAACCCTGATAAACTCTTACACAACTTACCTGGTGACAGACAGGCTGGCAGCTGCCAGGACATCTACCTTTATAGATTCTTGAAGAAGAAAATACATACTGTGAATTAATCTCTTATTGTCGTCTCTGTTTTTTTTTTTGTTTTTTTTTTCATTTTAGCTATTAGACTTTCCCCCACACCCCCATCTTTCCCACAGTCCCCTGGTTTTTCTATCATCTGCTGTTGTTCTCCCCGGCTCTCTTTAGCCTCGTGAATACCATCGCTCAAGCAGTGAGATGTTGCAGGCACTTTGTTGCTGACCATGGTGCTGAAAGCCTCCTGCCTTCCAATCGCCAGTGTTCATTTCATGGTTCATATACCCAGTTCTCCATTTGTCAGGGTGCCATTAGCCCCAGTGCTTATTTCTTTAACCCCTTCTCATACAAATAATAACAAATCAAATGCACATTTGTTTTACCTTGCAGCTACAGCACTCCTTCCACTGTCTGACTTTCAGTTAACATGAACAGAACATGTTACATGAGCTTCTTACTGAAGCTGCTGCTGCAGTTCTTTCAGAAGCCTAATTACATTGTACTTTTTACTTAATGCCCTTCTGTTTTTGTTTGGCAGTCATTAAAAATGTCCATGATACAAAGCAGTGCACTATATTTAAGTCTTGCTTCCTGTGAACATGCTTGCTCATTTGTTTCCTTGTGTTAAATCAGCACAGCCATATCAGTATATGCATGCATGTGTGCTGCCTCCATCTGGCCAAATTAGGTCTTCAGTTAAAGTGAAAAACACCTCCCCATTGCTGTTTAACAAAAAGAACACCAGTGAAGTTAAGAAGTCCTGACTATATGCCATTAAGCATTTGATCTTCCTTTTTCATGGTGCTGTGCTCAGTGAAGTGTGAAAGTAGCGTGAATCTCTTTAAATTGTCTTGTGGCAGCAACAGACCCACCAAGACGATAGTTTTAAAGTGAATCCGTCTACTTGTTGTCTGGGCAATTAACTATAAAAATGCAGACTTTCATTTTATATTAAATGTTTATTTTAAAATCTGTTTTATAGTGAGTATATATATAAAAACAAGAATATGTAGAAGAATATGTAAATTTCATTTCACAGTGAGCTCCTTCCTCTGTTGGCTAATATGGTTACATTAACATTTTCCATTTAATTCCCTCGGATGTCCTTCAGTTTGACAACCACCTATTTTGCTTCCAAATTGTCCTTCATGCCAAGCTGGATTTGTGGGCATTGCTATGTCAGTCTCTAAGTAGATGTGTTTTTCCATCTCTGCAACCCCCCCCACACCACCACCTTTCTTCCTGTGTCTCTGCACTCCGTCAGTCCCATGTGTTTTTGGGGCAATCTGAGTGTTGTCTTATCTCTTGTCTACCTTTATGCCTTCCAACTTGGCTGCCCACTGCCCCTGCCAGCCGTCCTCACAGGTCTCAATAAATAACATTGCACCTCTCTGGGCCTCAGCTCTATACTGGCTGTTGCGAGAAAACATTTGTTAAAATATCACCTGCTGTAAAGAGGAAATTGATACTGCTGCATTGTGCTCCAGGCGAGAGAATTTTGTGTTGAGCTAAAATGCCACAACACAGGCGGTTGTACGAAAGTTCACATAAAAAGTGAAATAATCAAAAATCCTGACTTTTACTTTATAAGATCTAACATCCTATAGTTAAGAACCACATACAATGGACACAAAAATATAATTTAATTATATCTTTAATCCTTGACCTCTTTGACTTTTGTTTTTGTAAGTTTGTGAGTATCATATTCCATACAAGGCCATGCTGTTTTTCCTGCATATTTTTTTTTAACCAGAATAAATCAGTTGCTCAAAAGGAAACATTTTTAATCACAAATTTGAACGTGACATTAAAATAATCCCAGAACGCTGTAGCTAGATGGCCACTGCAGTAAGTAGCTTCATCAAAAAGTGACAAAGTGTTTGTCTGTTTTGTTCTACTCCATTTCTCCAAAAACAGCCCAGTGATCAGATGAGACATCCCCAGATGACCAGGTAAGAGGAAAAAGCAAAAAGTTTCTCTCTGAAATCTGCTATTATCCAGATGGCACCATTAGCGATTAAGCCAGAACATTTCTCCCCTCTTTTAATTGACTCCATAGGCTATTAGGCAGGTTGGCACTAGGCTAGGTCCACTGGTGCAAACTCCAGATGTTCTCTTTTAGTGTGTGCGGGTCTACATTCGTGCATTTTTGCATTAAGTGAGAGAAAGAGAGACAATTTGGCTGTTGTTGTGGGTGCTTGTGGAGGGTCCAAGGCTGCCTTACAGATGGACACAGGGCAGACTGGGTGCTGGGAATAAGTCACATTCAATTATATCAACATCTCTATCAGTCTGTCTGTTGTGGCCTCTCCATCTCTCCATCGTCTTGTCTGTCTCCCTTTTTT
Source organism: Pachypanchax playfairii (assembly GCA_006937955.1). Lineage (NCBI taxonomy): Eukaryota > Metazoa > Chordata > Actinopteri > Cyprinodontiformes > Aplocheilidae > Pachypanchax > Pachypanchax playfairii. The sequence goes on along the minus strand of SSNP01000004.1, from coordinate 7,281,830 downwards.
TTAGCCCAGTGAGAAGAAGGATTAAAGTGTTCTGTTTTCCGTGCGAGATCTTTGTCTCTGCTTTTTGGTTTTATCTGAAGATTAAATTATCTCTCATGCGTTGCCTGTCTTTTTTAGCGTGTGCGAGCAAAGTGATGTTTAGCAGACTGTATTAAGTTTTGTTTCTTTATTAAATTGTCAATAATGCAGGAAGATATAATACCAAACTGAATTACCAGGATATGTTACATTTGCAGAGAAAAGTTGGATTCTACCAACTAAAGGAACAGTTAGCATGTGTATTATCCATAAATGTGGTTTTAGATAAACATGCCAACAAATAGCTTCAAATATAGTATCAAACAGACTGTTTCAAAGTTTTCACAGTGTGTGTTAAAAAGCTTTTTTAAAGATTTGTATTATATTACTGAATGGACTTTCAGTAATCTTTCCACAGCTAAAAAAAGAGCTTAAAGCTATTAATTATTTATCTCCCCATGGCTAGTGGTAAAGAGAAGAGGTGCTCTAGGGTTTCCATCAGCTATTAGTAAACAAATCAATGCACAAGGCTGAGCTCCTTGTTGTTACAGAGCCATCTGCCCTTTACCATGACTTTCAGAAGAAGGCCTGTAAATGACCTACCTAGAGCACGGTGGCTCTGTGTAGGGAAGGGAAAAATGAAAGTTTGTTTCAGGGAGGGGTTCATTAGGTTATTAAGTTTAGGAAACTTGAGTTGCAATATTAAATGCACAGAGTCCTCTGTGAGAGTAGCACCACATTTAAATGTGACATCAATCTAATTTAGGAGACTGTTTGTAGCTGTATTAACACTTCATCAGTGTTGGTTCAACACATTTTGCTTCTGTGAGCAGACACAAATTTGTCATGACCCACCCAACTAAAGGTACCTGATGTAATCAAAGAGCACACTTCCAAGCCCCTAATCATATTTCTTTGGTTGGATATGTTGTAACTTTGTATCATCGCAATTATGAACTGAATTGTGAACTCTTTGTGAGGGAATTGAATTAGCTAAAAGAGCGGTAATATGATTGTGAACTGAGAAATCAATACAGCACTGTTCGTCATCCCAACATTGACCTGAATCCTGCCTGAATGTGGATCTTTGGGGGATTCAGCTTAATTCAATCTGGTGGAGCTAACAGGTTCCTTGTCCCCTCAATATGGCTGACAACAGCTCTGTCTTGATTTAGACTTCTCGGTAGGAGCCCTGCTGGGGGGGTGGGGGTGGGTAGCAGAGCTCTGAGGAAAGTAGCTGCTGCTTTATTTTCTCTATCTGATTGTATGAAATGCTACATGAAGCCTCATGGAGGGCTTTAATTTACTGTAACCACTCAAACTCTGCCCATCAGTTAGCAAACTGTACCATTGTATGGATGGTTTTTGATAACAAAACAATATAAGACAGCTTTCTGATGAGTACCACACTCTTCATTGCTGCATTTGACAAACAGCCCTTCCATACATCCTCAGCCATGTTGAAAAATGACTCCACCGTACAGAGATTCTCATTCTCATGGGCGCAGCTCAGCCGTAATAGCTCCACCCAGACAGAGGCTGGAGTCTGAAAAATGATGATGGCAGCAAACGCTGTGGTTCACTCTGATGAATGATGGGAGAAAAACTGAACTGCAAATTGGAGTTGTGTGTGTCCTGGCACTAATTATAAATTATGTTTAGAGCATTTGTCTTTATGTTTTTGTTCTTTTCCTGGTATTAACCTTTTAAGAGCAGAACTACCTTCTAACTTTCTTTGCTTAATAGAAACAGCTTGTTTTCTCTTGACCTCCTGACATCACACAGTCTTTTACACGTTTCTTCATAGATTCTGATTATAATTTGATAGTTAGCTAGAAGATGCTCTTTTTTGTTGACTGCTTTTATTCACTATTAATTAATCTTCACAGATAAGATAGAAAGAGTCCAGCCACCACTGCAAACAGATAATCAGAGATGAGAGGAAAGAGCACCTCTGATGGGAAGGAGAACCCAATGTCAAGAAAATCAATATATCTACCCCCTCCCAAAATCAAAGCTCCTTTTTCTCCTCCTCTTTGCCCAGTTCACTCAGATAAAAGCCATGTGTGCTTCAAGTAATCAAAGCAAGAGAAGCAGATGTCAAATAAGAGCAAAATGCTTTATTTAGTTTTATTAAGCGATCAAACCCATTGATGCAGTTGCACACGTCTGAATCGTTCAGTTCAACCCTGTTCTCTGGGTTGGGGAGTGTCTTTGTTTGAAGGAGTCAGAAGATTTGATTGTTGTTTGTAGGGGAAGCTCGTAACGGTTATACAGTCTAGTGAAAGGTTATCTCATTCAGCAGCAGCAGAGGAGCATGGCTCCCGAGTCGGGCGGAGAATGGACTCGGGGAAACAAATAGCTCATGCTGTCTTGTTGTTGGATGCACTGATAAGGTGGGTGAGGGGACTGGCTAAAGGATGATTATTAAGATGTTGTTTAACAGACTTCCTTGTGATGATCATCCGTTGTGTTTATTCATTCCAACATTGTAAACAGCACTTTAACCTTTAGCATCATCACCTGCTGCGTCCTGATTCATGGAGCTCTGTCTGTACTGACACCTACTTAATTCTCGTGGGTTTATTGCAGATCCTTCTTACCAAACTGTTTATATGTACATGTGTGTTTGCACGTGGTGGGAAATCATTGCTAGCCTGGGAGAAGGGAAAAAGCTATTCAACAGGGGCGCCTACGGTGGCAAAGCCATTTCCAATAATGTCCTCTTTCTGCTACAACAATTGCATTTAACCCCAGTGGCTTCGGCTGGCCACTATTTGTCATCTCACCACTTCCTCCCTCACCTCCCTCCATGCCTTCACATACAGAGACAATTGCAGGGGTTCATAGCTGCATGGCACATGCGTTGTCTGATTCAAATTTGTGCCCCCAGAAGAAGAAACAATAGTGTACTGGTGAAACTGCTCTTTGGTTCTGAATATTTCTTTGTTCCTTTTTAAAACTGCATCGAAAGCACCATGTTTTTAAACATTTCAGAAAAGTTAAGCAGTGAAATAAGGAGTCGGGATTCGATTTTTATTAAACCAAATACAGATTTAAACTGAGTCCATTTCTGCTGCCTATAGTGGCTGACCTCCTGTGTTATTGTGAAAATTTAAGACTTATCTGTCTTTCCCTCAGTATTTCTTTTATTCCATTACCACATCTATCTTTTCCCCCTGCACTCCTCTGTAATCTCTCTTCCACCCCCTCCCTCTGTCCCTTGGCCGGCGATCTGGATGTGGAGGTGATTTATGTCTGGCACTCACTGCGGTCCCCCTGCAACTACACACAGACACCAACACTCTCACAAACACACACACACAAACATGTACAGGGACATATACAACGCACACACACACACACACACACACACACACACACACACACACACACACACACACACACACACACAGGTAAAGCTGCAGCTGTGATACATTTTAATTACAGTTTTAGTCAGAAGTAATTAAGGTTTTATATCTAGAGGGACAGCTCAATCCTCACCCCCCCACATGATGTGCATGTGCACAGACATCAGTGCAAAGTGTGGCAACACATTTTTCTTTTAAATCACTTCTATCAAGCTTGTTTCTCTTTTGCAATATCTCAACGGTAAAATGTCCATGTCAGTAAACTGTCAAAGTTGCAAACGTGATGGAAACAGTTTTTAAATCTAATAACATACATGTAACTCATTGGGTGTTTTCTTTTTATGTTTTACACTGTAGAGAAAATGCAGACATTACCATCATCAATTTATTTATAAAGCCCATTTAAAAACTGCAGAATAACACTGAATAACACCACACAATAACACTGAAAATTTGGCAACAGAACATGCTCTTTGATGAGTCAATGCTTATTGAAAAAAGGCCACAACATGTCAAAAAGAAGATGGAAAAGGTTATTATGTCTCAGTTTTATTGTAATATATGTATCTTTAATATGTGTCGATATAAAAAATACAAGATTTGATCAGAAATTTAAACATATTTTATATCAGACATAATAAACTTAATTTTATTAAACATACATTGAAAGTATTTGTCAGACTTTCTTTTTGTGTCAGACACTCTTTAGTGTGTAAAATAATTCCTAGTTGAGGTCCTTCCTCCTATTTGGCACGTTGAAAAGTTTGAACAGGATGTGTGGGGTTAAAGCCGGTATGACCAGGAGGAAGAGACTATGCAAAAGGGTGAGAAGGTGATTTCTGCAGAAACTCAAAGGCTTTGCACTGTAAGCTGAGTTGAGGACCAGATTTGGAAGCTGTAGAACAGTTGTGTTTTCACGGAGTGCTGACAGAGGTGGCAAGCCGAAAGCGTGCTGAGGAATGAGAAAAAAGAAATGTGTGTGATTGTGTAAGTATTTACACGTGTGCATAGATACGCTGTGTGTTTTGTGTGCTTGCATATGCTAAAGTGTGTATGTGCAGCACAGATGGAGAGACTTCTCTGGGATTACTGAGTAACTGGGAGAGGAGAGAGGTGGTAATTGCATTTTAATTACAGTGTTGATGGTTTTTGCGCTCTGCCAGATGGAGGGTTCTTTAGATATAAGTGCAATATAAATCAACCCACAGGAAAATAAATCAGCCTGTAGGTGACTGGTTACCTGCTGAACCAGGTCTCTAACCTTGTTTTGAGTCACAGGTAATGATGATTAGTTTAGTCCAGTTGGAACCCAACCTCATCCCCTCAAACAGCACCTTGTGTCGCTTTCCTGTGTCACTCGGTTTAAATACACATAACAGAATTCCAAAATATGTGAGCCACTTTAAACATTATTTTGTAATTTACTGTAAATACAGAGTAATTTAAAACTGCATAAAATCTCTTAAAGAGGCCATTTCATACAAATTTCAGGACTTTGTGGTTATTGCTTAAGTATTAACCAGTAATATGAAACATTTTATATCTAAAAAAAAACGTCAGGAAACACTGATTAACAGACCTTTCAATCTGTGTGCCTGAAAATTCGGCTCCTTCCCTCAGGCTGCTTCAGCAGCAGCTCGTTCATATTCATTATTCGAATTTGCTGGACTCAGATTGGCTAACAAACTAGCCTATGAGAGCAAGGTATACTGTTTCCTGCCCCGCTGCGCATGGCAACATCAGACGTTCTCCCTTCCTGTTTGCTACGCCTTATGGTACAGCTTTTAGCTAGCAGCATGCTAGGTGTGGTTTCAACTGTGGGAGCTGCTGAATACTAACGAACAAAGTAGTTGTGACGAAACATATACAGGCCGTTTGAACTCGGGTTTTATCACCACCTGCGTAGTTTGGGAGATAAAAACTGAAAGAGAAGTTGTTGACCTGTTTTCACACCCACTATGAAGGTAAGAACACCTGTGGAGCTAAAATATTCAACAGAAACCTCAAAAAAACTGTTTTTAATGGAAGGGCCTCTTTAAAGCAGGTGAAAAGAGCCTTAAGATATAAAGAAACAGACTGAGTAATTTTACTTTGAGCTTTTATATTTTGCTGAATGAGATGGTACGACGGATTCCCTTCAGAAATAACTGATTGAAATGTTTCTCCTTTCTCAGTTACTGCACAGTCCACAGCTGAAAATATCCCAGGAATTACACAAAAAAGAAACTTGTTAAACATGTTTAAAGGGTGCAAGAACAGTGTCACTATAGCGAGAAGTATCTTTGTCTGGTGATCAGCAGCACATTTAGCTGAGCACATATTTCTCTCTCAATCCTAATCTTTTCACATTAACAATTTAAAGGTGAGGCCCTTCATCTGTCTACACTTCTTTTTATTCATGCACTTGTTTACGCTTAGTCCTAATTAGCCACATTTTGGTCAAGAATTAGGTTACTCTTTGTTATCTTTAGACTAAATAATAGTTAATTTGAAGCCACATTAAATGAAAATATGCATCAGGCCAAAACCCAGACCTGCTGCAGTCAAGGCGTCTAGCTCAATAAAGCAGTTGAGCACCAGACCACCATCAAAACATTTTATTTTATAAAGAAATGAAAACAATGTTTTTTTTTAATCAGCTTTTCCATCATAAAATTGGTGATTTTGATGACGTTTGAATCTTTTACTTGTTTTTCTCAGCAGCATCAGTAACTTTTGCTCATACTTAAGAAGTCCTTTTGTGATTCTGTTGCACTTTTTTTTTTGAAAACCCAGTGTTTTTATCTTCATAGTGGTCAGTAAGATATTTTGCTTTCACTCGCTTTATGAGACTGACCTTTGGCAAATTGCTGGTTGAGATCGGCGTGTCAGTCTTGAACTAAGAATCTCACCTTCTCTGCTTAATGAACCAGGTATTGCTGCAGTGTGAAACCCACAGTCAGCGATTTTAGAAGTCATTCTCACTGTCAGGGTCATTGGTTTTTATAATTTTGACTTTTTATTCTAAACTTAGACTGCATCATCTCTTATTGTGTAATATTTTAATTGTATTGCAGTTAAACCTTAAAGAGTTACGCTGTAGATTAAAAAAAGAGACTTAACTTTTTAAGGAAAAAATATAGTTTTATATAATTTTAAAAATGACTGAATAAAGCAGGTTGTTTTGGGAATTTTAAATAACATTTTTAGACTGCAATACCAAACATGGAGTTTTCGGTCAGGTTAAAGTGGAAGCTGAAAATTTGAGCCAACTTTGTTCCTCCGATCAAGGTGAGTCTCCCAGCTGTGTGCTTTGTGACAAGATGACCCTTGCAGGGCCTGTGAATCTGACACGACCGACAGCCCTGTGGCTTTTTCAACCTTTGGCTGTTTCTCACTCCATCTCTCCCTCATCTCTCTCCCTCCTTTTTTCCCTCTCTGTCTGGTTGTTTTTTTTTTCTGTGACACTTTCTGTCGTTCTCTCTCTTTCTTGCCTCTCCGCTTTTTGCAAACTGTCTGAAGGAGATAAGGCAGGTCTGATAAGCCTTTGACTTCTGTCAAAATGCTCCCCAATCTATGCAGACCTGTAGCTCAGAGGAGAAAATATGTTTTGTAATTCACGTGTCCACATGCCTGTTCCAGGTATGATAGCAATGTAACGAGTTTATGGCACGTTGGAAATAAAAATACGTGCTGTCCGTACCCTTCATACTAAAACTGGTAATTACAATTGGGTTGTTCTTCCAGCTCATCCAATTCTTCCTCTTCAATTGGCTGAAAAAAGTAATTTCAGTCTTAACACCAGGGTTTATCAGAGTTATTCCAACCATTTACTTACACATTATACCTGCAACTTCTTTTAACCTTTTAATTAACTTTGCTTGGAAGCACCCATGGTGGCCGGCTTCACTGTTAGTCCATGTACGTGCATTTGCATCCAAATGACAGGCGGCAGTGAGTTTCCAGACCTAATGGTGCTGGTGGACGGGTCGTTTTAATAAACTTGCCAATTATCAAGAATTCATTTCTATGTAGCCCACAGCCAAAATCATTGGTGTTGTGATATTTCTGATCACATTACCTTTCACCCAACGTATAAACCATTTTGGGTAATTTGCTGAGAAATGACCCACTTTGCTCATAGTATAAGCAAAGCAGCACAATTTGGAAACACTGTGACACTGCACATTAAACTGTTTCTTAAGTTTTAGGAACAAAAAGAGTGACACATAATATGCAGACTTTTTTTTGTTAACAGTCTTAATTTATTTGAACCAAAGCTTCAGATTGAACAATATTAATTCTGGTTTTTGGAAACGAGTCAAAGTGCTCCTACGTGTTACTCTCATGGGTTTGACTTTATTTAAACTTTTCAGTTTTTTTTAACTAGTCAGGTTGAACTTGTTCAGGTCGGTGATAATAAAAACATGAAACCTTGTTCAGTTATTGACCTCATTCACAAACAGATGTTCAGGTTACAACAAAAAATAACATAGCCTGCTTTTTGTAAGAGACTATTTATGTCATATAATCAGTCTATAACATTAAATAATTTTAGGCAGAAACCTCAAACCTTTGCCTATATTTCACTCAGATGTTTGTTTAGTTCCAAATGCCAGAATTTTTTGTGAGTTTTCTAACAATGTGATCCATAAAAATGCTTGTGAGTTTTATATGTAACAAAGTTACATATGATTGATACACCATATGTTTTTAAGGTTGTACAACTATAATTTTGGCCCATTAAAGATGAGCAACATATACATTTATTAGAGGTTGTAAAAACAAACAAACAAACGTTTGTTTTTTGAAGTTGAGAAGAGAAGAGCTGGACACTTTCCACCATGTTTTCTTCTTTTTTTTTACAGTACAAGTAGTTTTGTTTCCACTTTATATAATATTTACTAGTCAGATTTGAAACAGAGCAGTATTTACTGTGAACAAAACGGCTCCGTGCCGACAAGTTAATACTCGAGATTATACAAAACGATGACATCCTGTGGGAAAAATCTTTTCTTCATCCTCTTTTTTTTGTCATTTTCTATGTTTTACACATCAGCACACAATCTGCACTCTTTTGTGACTGAGCACATACACAGAAGGCACTTGCATCCCATGTCTCTGATGTGCCAGTGGCTGTTGATAATGAGAATCCTTCAGGATGGGGAAACTCCAGGGGGACTGACTGACGGCCCACTTTAAACATTACTGTCTCCCTCTCCCTCTTTTCTCCTTTGAGAAACAGAGTGAGTTAGAATAAAACAAGAGAACGTCAAGGAAGAACATATCAGTCAGACACGCACATCTTTAAAAAGAACATTTGGGATCCTGTTCTGAATGAAGCCAAAGAACCAACAGATGTATCCTTAACATATGAACACTAACATCATCTTTTAGATCAATTTTGTTGTTGTTGTTTTACTCTGTTTCAATGCGTCTAATCTGTGATGGTGTTCTTATGAAAATGTGTATAATTACACGTTGTCATATCAGGATGGTCGTTCATAGCTATGCACAGATTTTTCTAGGCCCTCTAACATAAACAAGATATTTCTCCAACACACAGGTTTGATGAAGTACCTTGTGCCACAGAGGACAAACAGAACTCATTTCCTGTCACTGCCTTTGGACTTCATCTCTATTCTCATTTCCTCCTTTTGCTCCGAATACAATAAAGGCACTTTATGGTGCGTCCAGAGAGGCATGTTGTTGCTTAATACATTTTGCTCGCAGAGGGTGGCACTCATCAAACCCTCAACAAGGCACATAAATCTGTGACAGAATTTGAGATTGTTTGGAGCATCACTGGTTTGTGGGTTTTTACAGCAAGTTGGAACACCATGGGTTAGCAATACAAAGCATAGTTTTGTGTAAAGGTTTGGATTCATCTAGTAAAAAATAGATGTTTTTTCTGTTAAAATCATTATTAAATGTCATAAATGTGTTTTTAAATGCTGTGGAAGGAAACGCGTCTCCCAGCCACGAAATTCCAGTTGATATTCAACTTTGATCTTCAACAAATTTACTCCAACAATAGATTCATTTACAGTATATAGATTCCAAAAGTGTCAAATACAAATTTGCTAATATGTTTTTCCCATGCTCTTCAACAAAAACGGTGTAATTTAAATGATTAAAAAAATGGTTTAAATTTGTTTTCAGAAATCAAAGCTCTGTTAGTCCTGACCTCATAGAGTAAAGGAGGGAGAGTGATGTAAGATGATTACACAATTGATTTTTTCCCCTCAGTTTTAAGTCATATTCCCAATGTGAGGTGCACACTCTGAAGTAATAATCCTGCCTAAATAGAAAACATGATTTGGTCATAATCCAGCTGCCTCTGTTCCCTGAGTGTCTTCGTTAAACAATCTACCATGGTAATGAAGTGTTAATCTGCTCAGCTCTTTACACAAAGCATCTGCATGTCTCCTAGAGGCAGAACAGGTACACAAAGGACTGCTTTACCCTTTGTTCTTGCTTTGCTTCAAGAGAAGACACTTTAATGTGTAGGGCAGCCATACAAGTAGCTGTAATCACTAACCAAAAAGAACGGTGGCAGGTGTAGAGTTTGGATTAAAAAGTGACTGCTGTTTGACATTCGTACACACTGTCTAAAAGTTAATTTAGAGAAAGATCTGCTTCCCTGCTCATGTCTCGAGTTGTCATATTTTAGGACAGAGTCGGGTTGTACATCCTGATAGCATTGCCTGGTTTTAACTCAACTTTCTATCTATCAACGGCATTTCCAATCTTGTTCCCGCACTAACACATACATTTCATATTAGGCTGCCGTGCGCCGTAATCTGTGATATTGGACTTCTAACCATATTAATCCATTTGCACTTTTCCCTGTTGATTAGGGTGCGTGTGAAATGTGACGGAGGTTGGCTGGTATAGGGCACCAGTTGCCTGAGGTGGCAGCGAGACTGTGAGGTTTCATACAGCCGTGTCAGCATTCAGATCATGATTTATTACCCTCCTTACCACACAGACTCACAAACACACACACACACACGGTGCATAGCTGCAAAGATATTAACAGAAGCTGCAAAACACACACTCATAAGAAATGTCTGGCATTTAGGAGCACAAACCAAAACATCAATGGCTACAATAGAACATGACATATAACTGCGGCGCACACAAATTCATACATTATTGTAAAATAGGAGCTGTCAGAAGTGTATGTGCATTATAATTAATCACTATCTGAATATTCTTTAAACCTGTTTGTTTTATTTGTGTTTAAAGAACATCATGTTGCATCTGTGTTCCAAGAACGTGTTCAGGATTTTACGATTGTCATCGTGCAGACTTTAATATCTCGGCTGAAAAACAGAACGAGTTTGATAAGAAAGCGGCGAGGGCGGAGGAGAGAGATCAAAAATCCCATACAGTTGAGATCACTAGTCCATTGCAAGTGTGGCAGAGGTCACAGTCAATTTCAAAAGGAGCAGGCCTTGTATATTGGAGTTTGGAGAGATGGGAGACCCTCCTGCTCTCTATCATAAAAGGCCTGTGTCAGAGCAGGGCCACATGTGATCAACATGGACCTAGTGGAAATCCCCACTGAACTCAACTGTCTTATTGAAGGGCCATAAGGACAATAGCAGCACACAAAAGCCCGGCAGTAATCTGAATTTACAAACCTGCAGAAATCCCTTCCTTAAGCATGCAATGGGAGACTGCTTTATTCCATCATTTAATGGTTCATTTGAAGTAAACATAAATCCACCAAAAGTGCTACAGTTGGTTCATTTTTCCAATAACTTTTTCTCTAACACATCTTTATTATATTGTGTTGCTGAAAAGTATGAATCATGTGAAACGGTAGTTTCCCTGGTTTATATTTGTTAAAGTTTCATTATTCTATGTATCTTTATGCTTCAGTCTCATGAGGCATGCAATGCAATAACAAATTAACTGTCTTTAAACAAGAGAACATAAACTATTGTGTGGTGCTTGTTTTAGTTTACAGTGTTGACGCTACATTATTAGGTAAGTCCGACTTCTGAAAGCTCTTAAAAAAGGGTGATTTATAATGATGTCGTCACTGACATGACAACTTGTTTAACAGGCATTAATCAGTGGGAAGATGGAGCATGTGTTATAAAGGACTTGCAACTCGTTAAATATGTAAATGGAAATGACTGGAGGGAAATTTTTATATTTACGTACATCTTCATGACCTCTAATTTATCACAGTTACATCATGAATGGATCACTTTATTGATTCAGAAAAAATGTCACCCTTTGGAAGAAAAATACACATCATTATACCATACATCATAATTCTTACATCTGATTCTTTATTTCTGTTTAGTTTAGCCAACATCTAAGTTGGCTCACTCTCTGTTCTGTACCTTCCTCGTCAGGCATTTCACCACCTGCATGTTAACAGTTTCCGGAGCATCACCTTAGAAGCTAAGCGGCTACTTGACACTTGTGAGCGCAGGGGTTTGACGTTGTGTCGACCATAAACTTGAATCTGAAGTCACCATAGCTCACAGTAGTGAGAGTACTATCTAGCTGTCAGTCAGCGCTGTGGTGCAGGCGGCCCAGCAATCAGTGGTAATTGATGTGAGTGGAGTTGACATCCCGGGCAGAGTGCTTCAGGTTGGTCTCTGACTGGGACCGAGCAGCCCATCATTGCCAGTTATTAAGCAGCTTGTGCTTTGCTGCAGTCAGTCAGCGGGGAGCAGCCTGTGTCTGGGTGTTTACATATGAATGTGTGTATATGTGAGAGGTGAAGAGCATCTGTGTGGCTGGCATGTCCTCTGCGTTTTAACTGAGAATTAGGAAGTAGAAACTTCAGGTCTAAAAAGCTTATGAAATGAACTAAATTCATGCAAAAATACATTCTCATCTGCTCTTAAATAAACTCTTGAGGCAAAACCATTTTTTTGGCGTAACCAATAGTTTCTACCTACTTTGAGCTTTTATCTTGTTGATACTTGTTTGACGGTTGGCCCTGGTTGAGCTGGAAGGTTACACAAATGAAACTGCTCCATAGTTCAGGTTTGATTGGCTTGAGTCTGTGTCTCTGCTTTTCTGGCTGGCTTGTTGGCCAGTTGGCCCACTTGTTTGCTGACTTGATATTGTTGGCTTGTGTGCACTATGCTGCTCTGTGTATGCCGTGATAAAGCTATCTGTGCTGTGCAATGTGCTGGGACATCTGCCCTCTGCTGAGCCTCTGTTGTTGCTGCTACTGCACTTTAACTTTATTTCAGAGTTTGGATGAATGAAGCGCACGCTTTGAAGAAGAAAGCAGTCTGTCTTTGAATAGTTACATTTGTTTTGATTTGGAATTGTCTGTAATCATGTCAATTGCATCAGTGTACAAGTTAAAGGTTAACTTTAAAAAAAGCAACGTTTTCTGTATTTGCTTCAGTGTGTACTGAATCATTTCCTTCTTTTACCATCTATTTATTCATTTTCTGTTCTTACGTCCTGTTCAGAGTCAGGAGGCCGGCTCCCACTCGGACAGGTAACCAGTCCATCACAGGGCCACATAGAGACAACCAACCATTCACACTCACATTTAGGGTCAGTTTAGAATTACCAATGAACCTTATATGCATCTGTTTTGGAGGGGGGCTGTGAGAGGAGAAAACTCATACATGCACGGGGAGAACATACAAAGTCCACACAGAAAGATCCCAGCTGGGAGTTAAACCAAGGACTTTCTTGCTGGAAGGCAACAGTGTTAATTGACTACACCATCTTACAGCCCGGACTTTTTTTTCTGATCAAAAACTTCAGATCAAATAAATGAATACATAATTTACAATTAAAATGTCATTGACATTACTCTACTATCATTTGTCCTATTTTACATCACACACTTCAGTGCTTTACTAAAAAAACATGTTGAGATTTTTTTCTGATAAATTTTTAAACAGTTTTTTTTTTTTGACATTTTGCTCACTGACCAACTATTCAGGAAAGTAGAGGAGAGTCAATTATTGAAATAATTGATGTTAAGTCTGCTGTTTTTAAGTTTTTACTTTGCTTTTTCAATGCAGCTGTTTGTTTACATTCCATGACTGGTCATTCTTCAGGCCTGCACTGGCACACTGTATAAAACAGAACTGTATTTGGTTCTGAAATGTCAGCATCTCCCCTTCTGTCAGAGGACGGGGCTTCCCTGACTTACTTCTCATTCCTGCTGCAGATCACAATGATAACCTTATAAATATTAACATACAGCAGGGAAGCCCCAGATTCCTTTATGAATGTTAATGAAGAACGCTTTATGAGATTCTATATTTGATTAATGCTTCATAAAACATCATCATGTTTCAGGGGGGCCGCACCAACCTCGTGCAAAACGAGTCTGTTCATGATGTTTAAGCAGTTGAATAAAATCCAGATAAAACCTGCAGATTTTGTACCAAATTCCAGTGTTTTTAGCACCCAGGTTTGATCCTGGTCAGAGTCTACATTTGGAGTTATCTGGCTGCTGAAAATGGTGAGCACCTCCTGATGAATATTGCGATGGTCTTTCCCATTGTTAATCACAGCACACTCAGTGAATATTAATGTTGGCAGCTCAATTAGCTTGAGGAAATATTCACGGCTGTTGCAGTGATCTGAGGCACCCCAAAGAGTCTGTGAATAATATGATCTGCTCCTAACACCTGTCCGCGTGGTTCCTCCATTTATGTGGTGAGATTAGAGAATAATCATGCTCTGTGTAGCCTGAATCTGCATTGGTCACGCATGAGGAATAAATCATCGGCTTTACGCTAGTATGGACCAGAAAATAAAGGCAGCCTTTAAAGGGCATGTTCACCCCAGCACACCAACATGCACATTTACACAAACTGTGCATCTGGTGCTGACAAATTCAGTAGCTCATCTGGGCTTGGTGGAGCGTGAAGTGCCACCTCTCTGTCTCCCTCTCAATTGCAGGCTGTTGTGGTCCAGGTCTTGGCTGCAGATCTCAGACGTTGCTCCAAATTCTGTCAGTCAGCCTCCGCCGTCCTCCATGGTTGAGAGAGGCGGGACAGCAGAGCAGATTTCTCTGGGTTTTTCTATACCAGTGAAGGCAGCATCTGCCAACACACATCAGCCCAACAGCACCTGAAGGTGGTTGACTCCTTTTTCATTACTCCAAGCTGAACAGCTTGTTTTGGGAAGGATGTGTTTTGTGCCCATGTTTGCATGATTGGATAACAGGCTGCTATCAAAGGAGACAAATTCAGATAGATGATCCGTGGTTATGCAACCGTATTTTATGAAAGATGAAGTGTTGCAAAAATGGCCTATATTCATACAAAATGCAGAGATGTTTTAATTCTGTCCAAAACATGTAATTACCTACAATTACACTTATATACTATATCAGTTAATTGTGATTTTCTTTTGAACTCCTACTTTCTTTTGTCAATGTTTAAAGGTTCTTCTAAGATTATAAACTGTCAGATATGAAATTTGACATGTTGATTGTTTTTCTATTAGCTAGAATGTCAGCTTCTGGCCTGCAGCTGTTTTTAATTTTGTTGTTTTTTTGATCTCTGCTTTTCTTATTTCCTAATTATTATCCTTCTCCACAGGAGGTTTGGATAAAGAATTCAGGACTCACCATGATGCATTTCTCCATTTCTGGCCGTCAATACCTTTTTGTTTCGCCTGCTGTCATTTTCTCTCACAGTCTGACTCTTCCTAGTCTCTCCATCTTTTTCCCACATCTCTGTTCCGCTGCCTGACACTAAGAAAATCAACTTTTCTGTTAGAGTTTAGACAAATGTAAAAGTACGCAAAGAGCCAACAAAAAAGGGGAAGAGTCTTTTTTGTGATACCTCTGCAGTCTTTTTTTTTCTCCATCACTCTCACTCTCTTCATGGGTTTTCTCCTCAATGTCCTTTCGATCTATAATTGGAAATTTCTCCTGCTTAGCCCTGTCGGAGTGAGGGACAATGTGGCATCCATGTTCCGTCGAGCATGGTCGAGAGAAATAGAGCATTGTCTCATGTAGGCGAGGCAAGTGTGGTCTGGAGGGCTTATCTAAATTGAATATCTGTCTTGTTTTTTGGACTCATAATGAGAGTGACACGCGGCGCATGGGGGTCTTTTGCACCATTGACAGTCTTTCTCTCTTTGAAAAGTTGACAGATAACATGGAATAGAATACATAAAAGCACATCTGTGGGAATATGTCGCCCCAATAGCTCTTTCTTTAACTGAAAACAATGTTCTCATCCAGTTGCATCAGAAGAGCTTTTGCTGTATCTGTAATGTTATAAAGTTCAGTTTGACAATCCAGTTAGATATTTCATTTCAAAATGCTTGAAAGATCTTTGGCTGTGAACTTACTTTGAAAATTCAGCATTTTTTTCAGTATTTCAAGCATTCTTAGATTAGGTGGTTTATATTATTGCTAATTTATGAGTTACGAACTTGTCCTAGTTTTCCATTCTTACCAAAAACTCAGAAACAGGATAGAGTTTATTGCACTTTTTCTTGATGTTGTTTTGGCTGACTGCTTCATCCCCCAGTCAGTAAGATAGTGCAGCTGAGATAGTTATTAGGTTGGCTCATTCTTTTAACCTTGGCTTCTGATAATGTCGTCTTTTAGAGGAAATTAAAGTTGGTTGTTAAAGCAATTGCGATATGAAGAAAATGGCTCTGTCTGCTTGTTAGATCTGTAACCATATCAGCTCCCTTTTTTTCATGTGTTGGTTGATAACATACATTTTGGTCATTTGTTTTCTTTGTCCACATCCTTTTCACAGTATCATCCAGGATAAAGAAAGTTTCTCTTGAAACATTATTCTGTCTTAAAGTATAGCTAACGGACAGGCTACTCAGCTCTCATTCTTTGGAAGAGAAGGGGACGTTTTAGCCGTGATGAAAATGTCGATGTAAAGAAAACATGTCAGTCCAGAGCAAGGGCTCGTGTATAATGAGTAGGCAGATGGTCCTAAGGAGAATACTAAACAATGTTGATGACAGACAGGCTGACAGGCCGGCACAGACCCTGCCACTCAGGAGACTGGGGGGAGAGGCCAGGGCAGTTTCTATCACTGTCAGTGCCCTCACTGTCTCCCTTTCCTTCGTACTGTCTCTGCATGTGTTTGTTTCTCATGTCTGCCACAAACATCAACATCTTTCATTTAAATTTTGTTAAGAGCTTGAATTCTTCTATCCAAATGACTTTTCAACTTTTTCACAATTCCACAGCCATGATCTAGATTAATTAATCTCTTTTCTTCTCTTAGTTTGAACCATTTAAGGGATTGTTTTCTTTTACTTACCTACTTACCACCACACCATTAATCTTCTCTGCTTAACAAAAAAAGGACTAGCGGGAGATAAATGCCCAAATGTGTTCGTGTGACTTCTTGATAATGAGGTTGCTAATTATCACTAACTAGAGTGGAGAAGGTGAGAAGCCCCGGCTCAAAATAGATGTGCAAGGTTTTACAGGTTTTACAGTTTTGTTTGCAGAAACGTTCATTCACCGTGCGAGCTTGCTGTGAATGTAGTTTGTTTGAGTTGAAACAGATGGTGGAAGGTTTCATGTTTGACACTGTGGATGTTTCAGACATCACAGTTACAGTAACCATCCATATTCACACGCTCTTGTTCTACTTCCGTTTGCTTCTCAGGGTCGTCTGTCTGTATGTCAGGAGAACACCAGTCATGATATATCTGATGGTAAACTGATATGGTAGAGCAAAGAGCAAAGTTATATTTAGGACACATTCGTTTCTGTGGCAATAGTTCCTCTATAGATTTCACTTCTGCTCAGCCTCCAGACATATATGCTCACTGTTACACTTCAGGGAAGCATTGAACTGCTAGATATTGTATTTGAGTCAGCAACAGGAACTCTTATCCACAGGTTTATTTGTCAGGCATAGGAACAGAGTAGATTCTTTTTACTGTCATATACATTTGTTTGGTGCACAGGATTTTTGCTTTCTACAGTTAATTTTATCATCTTCTCATGCCCTGTCAAAAATTTCATCTTGTCGGGTCTTTTTTATTCACTCACACACACCTTTTTCACCTGAGAGCAAATCTCTTCCTATCCAGCTGTTTTTGTGTGGAAGTTTGTGTGTGGTCTGAGGCGTTTTTGACATTATATGATAATGTCTGCAAGATGAAAAAGTGTGGTTATGCCTCTCTAAATGTGCTTGTACTTTCTTATAGGTTTGTCCTTCATTTTACTTCCTGCTGTGCTCTAGTGTCTGCCAGCCGGTACTCCGTGAAGGTCATCAGTGGAATTGGAAAGGGCTCTTTGGAAAATCAAACAGATGCAGCGTTCAGATAGTACATTGTTTATCTAATCTTGTATCAGTGCTGTAACAAAGTACAAACAAAGTCGTCACACAATCAGAAGAGGTCTCTGAAGCCTTTTATGCTGTCAAGGACTTGATGTATCTGCCCTAGAAGTTGTTTTTCGAGTTGTATTCTGCCAACTTTTCATATTCTTTAAGAAATTCTTGGGATATCTGCATAGAGCCTTCCTTTCCCTTCCCTTCCCTTCCCTTCCCTTCCCTTCCCTTCCCTTCCCTTCCCTTCCCTTCCCTTCCCTTCTGATTCCTCCTCGTTAGGCAAAGAGACTGTGTGCAAGCTGTAGCTGGAGTTGAAACCCAGGCACTCTGTGGGCAGAATAATGATGGCAGTGCATTGACTGAGGTCTTAAATTAAGAGTACTTATCTTAATTGAACATCTGAAATAATGTTTTATTTACAACAAAAAGAAGGTGCTGGAGAAATGAAATGGTCTGCGCTGCTCGATTGCTGCCTTCCTCTTGTGCTCTCTCTTTTCAGTGGTTGCTGTACTTGCTGCAGTATACATTTCTGATGAGCCTCTCATGGCTCTGATCTGATACCCAGGAGTGTGAAGGTCATCATATCATTATAACTCTAGTTCGTAGGTCTTACATTCTCATTACCTGTTATAGATTGGGGAAAAAACCTATCTGAGGCTGCTTCCATTTGTTGTTACTATCTGATCTAGTTTGGGAGATTTAATGATTTTACATTCTGCTTTTGTGTTTTATGGAATTTTGCAACCTCCAAGATGTTAATTCCTGGATTCCTATCTGAGTAAAGGTGCATATGGGCTTCATTGGGCAACATCAGTTAAAGTTTATCCTACTTTGAACTATTAAGGTATTAAAAGCAAGTAAGTAAAATGAAAGCAAACTGCATTTTATTTGTAAATTCTTATGTTCAGAGATGAACAGGGAAGGGAATCCTAATCCAATGCTTTTGCATTCCAGTCGATTTCAGCATTCATGTGACTATTCTACTGTAACTAAGTACTCAGGTCTTGACTAGCTTGTGCAAAATATGGCTGCTTCATCACAGAAAAGGTTAAGTGATGTAAATTTCATGGCATGATGAATCCTCTCCAAACCTGGCCTGGAAGACCAAGACTGTTTCCTTAGAGACTTGCTTATAGTATTCTTAAACAGACCAATCAAGATGTGCGTTTTGGAGGTCAAAACTTCCAGAAATATGGAGTGCTTAACAGGAAAATGTGATTAAGAAAGGGTTACTATGAAAATGCAGTCCAGCTGTAGATTACTACTCACAGTACAGCAGAAGTTTAGTGGTTGTTTGAGAATAAACAACTTGTGAAAATCTCTTCCCCAGTTTCTTTAATTGAAAGTTTGGATAAATTTGCTTTCAATAACTTTTACACAAACTTTTGTTGAAATCACAAACTGTACCTCCCTTCAACATCAAAAAAGTAAACACAACCTAATTTATTCAAATTATGGGCTTGACCAGTAACACAGATATGGAGCTTGCTGTGAGATGAAAGCTTAAGAACGATCTACACAACAACCAGAGGAAACAGATTATACAGCGTTATACACACAAATTCTCTTCATTTTAACTGTTGGCCCAGTATTAACATAAATGTCTGCTACATAAATTTTAAGTGTGATTTTGGTGACACTAGAAACAATACTAAAAACAAACATATAACCAAATATTTTAACTAGGTATTTGAATTTGTCAACTGACTCTAACCCCTTATTTCTAATCTGGCCTTGTGTTGAGTTTTGGTTTTCTCTTTGAGATTTGAAGACACGACTCAACTCGATACCTGCTCATGAGTTACTAAGCTGAGAAAACAGATTACAAATCTCTGCATATGATTTACACTGAAGTTTCTCCAATTTCTAATTTCATTTCCGCCGCTGATCCACACTGTGCTTTTTAGGATTTAGCTAAATGACTGAACTTTCTGGAGGTAAATATCATAGAAGGAAAAACGCTGGGTGCTACAACAGACTGATGAACCTACAGTAAAAATCCAGAGAATTTCAAACGGAGGAACAAAGTTTTGATCTGACCCTCCGTTTTGTGAGGTTTACCTGTACATGTTATCTTGTAATCAGCTGTACATAGACCTATAACTTTAACACAACTAAAGTACTTTTACTGGAACAGCTGGAGAGAATCTCCAATCAAAGAGTCTTAAAATCTTTCATTGAAATGTTTTTCCTTTTGAAATCACACCTCATTTTACTGATTAAGCCATTCAAGGGAACACACATCAAGTTCATAGGTACCCCAACTTTTGCAGGCCACTGTTAAAAATATATATAAAAACTGTTTGAATGGGTTGGAAATAGCTTTTAAATGACCTACATTAATAAAGCAATTTTACACTGCTACCATAACATGACATTGCAATACCTAATTAGCTCAGACTCCAGTAGGAGGGGGAGTGTTTTGTGGGTGAGACAGAGAGCGAAAGACTAAAAACAGAAAGTAAAGTCGTTCTCAGAAACTTGATTATAACGATGAGGTTTTCCCACGGCATTAATCAGCTGTATTGTTACAGCAATTGCTATGATTGGCTCCCCATCAGAGTGATTATGCTAATTTCAGCCAACTAAATGTCACGTCCAGCCTTCAGGTACACCTTTCCTTCTCTCCCAGAGGCTATTCGGTCGGCGTGATTGAGATAGCTGATATTTGACTGTGCACCGGCATACCTTCTTCTGATCACTTCAGTGATTACGTGAAATTACTGGTTCTGAGGAAGAATGGCTGTAGATAGCATTTAGCCGGCATGAGTGAGAGAGAGGAAAACTGGGGGAAATTGATTGAGGTTTTCAGCAATTATGTTTCATTCTTTGCACCAAACATAGACCATATTTGATCTCTCTATCCTTTCTTTCTCATTGCATGCTGTTTTGTGCATTTGAGCAAATCTGTTTATGATTTAGCAACTTTATTGTAGCTCCATTGATTCATGTGAAAGGACTTTGGGAGCTTATTTAAAATGGTATGTAAGGAAGATGGTTATTACGCATTATTAATCAATCATTGGGATGTTATGAAACATGTTTCTAATCTACATTTTGGAAATACATGCAAATACATATATGTTTAGACATGTGTCCAGTCTATTTACTTTAAACAGAATTTAATGTGTCACTGATGTATATGTGCCTTTAAATGTGTGAGTTTGTGTGTATGAGGGTACATTTGTGGCTCTTCTCCATTCATGTGTGCCATCTGCTACCTCTGCAGGAGGTGCCACCCAGAGCTGATGTTGCTGATGCATCATCGCACCCTTCTCCGTCACCTGTCCCACGCTATTACCACACAACGCACTGACTAATGAACCTAGTGGATACACTTTTTGTTGCGAGTCCCTCTTTACGTCTGGTTGTGTGTGTGTACGTGTCCTTATGGACATCCAGTAATGAGTGTGCACCATTTGTTGGCTCATTTATCATTATTAGATGTTCATGCTGTCATGGGTTGTGGCATTTGAATGTCAAAAATAGTTTATTTTTTTAAAGATTTTTTTTTTTTTATTAGTTGTCTTTGTCTGAATCAAACAGAACGATTAGACATACTCTCAGCCAGGGCTCCTTGTTTCAGAACTATATGACGGCTAATCCTCCACTGGGAGCGATCATATATAATGGATGGCTTTCCTGTCACTACCATTTAGTCTTGAGCACCCAAAACTGTCATCTAACTTGAAGATCAATGGTGGAGTCTGTCTGTGTGCTGTCAGTCAAATCCATGGCCTTACTCTTTGTTCTATGGAGTGCATGCTGCTTATCTGACCAGCTGGTCATTAGTGGGGTGTTAAAGTTACTTAAATCACCTAGTGACTTCTGATCCCTTTCCTTGCTTAAAAAATGTGGCCTTGATCTCTCAACTCATGTCCTTTCGGTTCAATTCTTTGTATGAAATGCTTCTGTGAAGAACCTGTCGTCCAGATTCTTCTCGTATATTCAGCTCTTCCCGCTGCTGTTTTTAGTCCGTTCCTTTCCTAAGGGCACCTTGACAGCCATGACAGTACAGTGTTCTCCACTTCCTCTTGTAACTATTTTTTAAGCTGGCAACAGTCTTTGAACCAATGACTGCTTCACATCATGACCTCAGTCATGTATGCGTTCTTCATTAAAAACTAGCCTGAAAAAAAAAAAAAAAAAACTCTGTTCGTGGCAGTTTTGGCTTCAGTAAGATTTAAATTTCAACCCCAGGGCCACTCAGCAGACACTCATTTCTCCAGAGTGCTTAACACCAGGAAGTTAGTTCCAAACCACTTCTTCTAATTAACCTCAAATAAGTCCAGTGTTAATGTTGCAGATTTGCTCACTTTTTTTGTGGACGAGTGGACAAAACAGTCTCTGTGAGCGGATAGTGCACATGCCAGTGGAATTAAAAAACGACTGTCTTTTCAGGCATAAATACAGCTTAGAACTTAATACGTTCTCCGTCCTCGTCTTGCCCCTTACTCTTATATCATTTTATTTTCTTCTCTTTCCCTCTGGAGCTGAATCGTTTATGCTTCTATGAACCTTTTATGTTTGTTTTATGTTATGTTTGCTACTGAAATAATTAATTCTTTTTTTTCCCCAATTTATACTAACTATACCAAACACAAGTCTTACAGGACAACATTGCTTTACACTTGTCATTTTGTGGAACTCTTCCACCTGTTTTATTCTGTGATGTTAGAACGAGAGTCTGTATTTATTTAAAGAAATCTAGGGGCTAAGTTGCAAATTGCAGTCAGCTGCTCTCGTTTGTCATCTCTGCTCCGCAACACTGAAAACTCAGCGTTGATTTTGAAGTGCTACACGCTGATTTATATTTGTACTAAATTTGGTGAACCCAAAGAAAACCACAAACAACTGATTGTTGATTTATTGGCTTTAAAATTTTGTCAGTCTACATGCTGCACATTCACCCTATTTTACACAACTGGATTTTCCCAGGCCAAGTGGACTTCTTTGATGAAGGTCTCTGTATTTTTATTACCTCCCTTTGATCAGTAGTTTAGAACTGAAAGACAAAAAGATCATTGTTCTTTTTATTTGTCCACTTTTAGCTCAATTTTTTTGTTTGATACAGGATGTTGCTTTGCTGTAACATACAGTCTCTGCTTCCTTTATGTGCTGCCTCGAGCTCTTTGCAGCCTGGGACATAGACCTGGACCTCTGTCTCCCATCATCGGGATTTCCTGCAACCCCCCCGTAATGTTAATTATCTTATTGAGCACAAAAATATCCACAAGATTCATGCTAGATATGTGCTTTACTAAGACTGGAAGGGTGAGGAGCAGAGCGAGGGATGGCGAAGTGGGAGGAAGGATATAATTATTACTGATAAGTATCGATCCTCCATCTCTGCCCCTCTGTTTGCCCCCCTCGCCCTCCCCGCCCTTCCCTGCCTATTGAGTTACAGGTCTGCAGTGCCTAAGTAATTTGTAATGGGCATTCACTGTGGCAGTGCAGAAATCCTATTTTG
The DNA here is from genome assembly GCA_006937955.1 of Pachypanchax playfairii. Lineage (NCBI taxonomy): Eukaryota > Metazoa > Chordata > Actinopteri > Cyprinodontiformes > Aplocheilidae > Pachypanchax > Pachypanchax playfairii. The sequence continues at coordinate 7,258,707 of SSNP01000004.1, read as the reverse complement.
TGATGGCCAGCTAATGTGATCAGGAGCATTTTAAGCTGTGTTTTTTGGGGCTCTGAAATTACATCTGGTCCTCCAAGGGCCCTCTCTCACTCTTTGTCTGCCTCACTTTCTCCCTTCCTTTCTCTCACTCTCTCTCTGACTGATGTGATTAGATTGGCAAACTGCGCTGGCTGTTTGGGCTTCCTTCCTGTATGACACCCAGACTCCCACACACTCACACAGACTCAGCTTGATATGGCCGTCTTGTCCGAATGTTCCTGACCCATCTGCCTCCTCCTCCGGCCTGATTCCAAGTGACTGCGGCTCAGGTAGTCGTCTTCAGATCAGGAGATTGGTGTTTCGTTGCTCAATCCTCCAGGGTGTCAAGGTGTCCTTGAGCAAGATGCTGAAACCCATTGCTACCAAACCGATCACTGATATGTGACTGTAGGGGGAAAAGAGTGTATAAATCTAATAAAAGTGCTTTAAGAGGATATGGATGAATATGAAACAGTCTGTAAAACATTTTATTAAATTTGTAGAAGCTTAAAAACTGTTGTCGATATGGACTTTTTAGCTTTTAAACTGGAGTTAATTATAATAATTTTTAGGAATAATTAATTTTCCTTTTAGATATTGTAACAGACTTTTAATGGAAATAATTACAGGAACACGAGTCAAAAATAAAGCATTTAACTTCTGGTTTTAGTCTTTCTATAAAAACTTGACATGACGAATTTGACATCGTCCCCGTGGAACATATTGACACAATCTGATGCCTTTAAAATGTTCCATTTGTCTGTAATTCCGTCAGCTCTTATCAAATGGTGAGAAATGTGTTAAAATCTGAGACAACTTTTAGTTTTACCAAGCTGTTGTCCTAAAAGTAAAGTAGAGATAGTTACACAATGCAGATCACAGTTGGGTTGTTTTACGTTCTGATTACAGCCATGTCGGAATCTGTTTCAGTTGCATTCTAAGGAAACTGCTCCTGTTTCACAATGCTTATGAGTTCACTTATAAACAATCCAGTAACTACTTAATTTGCTACTTCTCTCAGTGTATAGCATTTTATAATACCATTTTATTAATTAACCTTTATGACACAACAGTGACGCTGAACCTTTGTGACCCACTGGATGTAACATCTTCTCAAACCAACATTTTTAAACGAGCACTATTATATTTTATATATCACATGTTGCTATTTCTTGTTAGTAGTACAGATTTATTGCTACATGCAACTATTGCTACATATTGTAAGTTTTTACTCATACCCCCCCCCACACACACACACACTCACATAGTGCATCAACCTTGAATTCATCAACACTACATATCCTGTCTCCACATATTCATTTGTGATCTTTCCATTTTTTGCTTTCTGGAAATCCCAATATTTCCTTCCATTTTTTATCTTTACAGGGATTAACTACATACTGTTCTACTTTACATCCATAAGCACTGTACAGAAGATAAAATCAAAGACATAACATATACAGTATATATATATAAATTAACCTCTCACATGATGTCAGGAAAAGAGATTTGTGTTCCTAAGCAATTTCAAAACAGACCTGATGTGCAGAGGGAGACCGTTCCACAGCTAAGGATCTTCAACAGCAAAAGAAAAGTCCACTTTGAGTCTACACGTAGTCTTCGGCACACTCAGGAGTATTTTTCCCTCAGGAACTCTCACTCATTCATTTCTTGTTCTGTGCTTTACTCTGATAAGGATTGAGGGATCTGTCCCAGAGAGCACCAGCTGACAGGCAGGGACCATCCTGGACAGGTTGGCAGGACATCACAGGGCCAGTAATGATAAGTTGAAGAAGTAAAGGAGGATCAAGCCTTTGCAGGGGTTTTATTTGTTTTTATTCAGATCAGTTCTCTGTAGCAGATACAAGTTAGAATCATAACATATGCACTGATTCCACAGTCTTCTGTGCAGCCGGGAGATGTTTATGATGGAAATGAACAGGTTCATTGTTGGTTTCATAGCCATGGGACTGATTTCTTGAGGTGAAAAATAGTCTCATTGATGCACAAGTATTAAATTTTTGTGTTGAATAGTTTGTAAGGAGTCTCAGAACAAACACCACTCTCCTCCTTCCTGTGCCTGAGCACAACAGCCCCGCCCAGTGCCAGAGTGCTGTCAGAAAACTGTTCTTTTGCAGGAAACATATTTATTTCCTTTTTGCCAGTCTGTCTGCCAATCCCCACGGAGCTGTTTAGTTAAGTCAGAGATTTGACAGAGTGGAGACAGAGAGAGAGAGAGAGAGAGAGAGACTGAAGGCTTTTGCACATTTATGTGTAAAAATCAAAAGTGCTTTGTGTAAAATGGGGAGTTTGTGTGTTGGAAACTGTGTTTTCATGTGTACATGTATGAGTGTGTTGCAGTGTGGATGTGATAGTTGCCAGCAGGTCTGCATCTTGCTGTGTGGTGGCTCCAGGGTGCAGCTCACACAAGGGGTTGAGGGAGGGGAGGAGCATGTGGGGGAGGGTGACAGCCAAACACTCGCCCTTGGGCTCCCCAGACACCTCACTGCTGAGGAGGGTGCAATATACATGTGTGTGTGAGAGAGAGAGAGAGAGAGACTGGGAAAAATGGGTACACACACATAAAAGGTACGTGTGTCTCTAAATGCTCAGATTCTGCTGATCCAGCAGCCTCAGCTCAGCTTGCCTCCCCCCCTTCCTCTCCTCCACTCCCCTGCTCCCTTTTTATGGCAAAGCACACAGGTCACCTTCTCAATTGCTGAATTTAATACTCAGCCTGAGAGAAGCTGGGAGAAAGAAGAGGAGTAAAGCACCGGCAGAAGTGGGATAGTGGAATTTTTCATTCCTTTCACTGTGAATGGTGAGATCATCTCAGAGACAGATTGCAGGGACGTTCACAGAGCAGAACATATGAGCATCTGGCTGAGCTGTACAAATACACATGCAGGGACATACACAGGCACATAGAGCACTGAGGCTCTGCTTGATTAGCAGTCGGGTCACCTTTCTCCAGCTGTGAGTGTGGTTCATTTAGATGAGAGTGATAAAACAGGGAACACTATAGCTGCAGGCGCACAGCAGATAGCAGCGGTGGCCACCACACAGGGAACACATCGCTGGCTGCTAGATCCAACAACACTCTCTGAGCAACCAGTAACATCTCTTTGTCCTCAACTATGAAATTCTAACAAATTTTTTTTACTGCCAGGGTCTTTTGTTATTTGAGACGATAAGATTTAGATTTTCAAATTCTTTTAATACACTTCTGCTTCCTCAGCAGAGAATCAGATTTCTGTTATAGAAACAGGAAATGATTGAACACTGACTCATTATTCATGGGACTGAAAATGAATACATTTTTTTTAATCGAATAGTATGTAAGAAAGTACACCACTTGAACTAAATTACAGTTTATGAATGTTTTTTTAATTCAAGGTAATTTATGGCAAGTCATGTTTTAACTAAAGCTAGTAAAGTGATCAGATTATGGAAATATTGCATTACAGATCAGTAAACTATCAAAATAAAAGTCTAAATCACTTTTAAAAACAACATAAATACAAACAGACATACATCCTGCTGATTTTATAGAATTTCGTCTTTTTTTTAGCCATTTCTGAGGATTTATTTGTTAAAAAAGGTAATACTGAAGGTACCCTGAAAAATAAATATGATGTGAACATTTTTATATCTTTATATTTTTTACATTGAAAGGGTGGGATAAAATAAGTTTGTACTTCTTGTAATTTGAATGTGTTCTTGGTTTATGTTTACTTTTCTAGGTTGTTTTATTTATTTTCCATTCATAAATTTTGTCAATGTATTAGTGTATGATTTATTAGTTATTACATGTTTGAAATAAACAAACAACAACTACATAGCTTTGTGTTAAAACAATGAATTTGCTCTTAACTCTTGAGATAAATAAAGAGACGGCGGGTAACAACTGTGAGGTAGGATCAAATATCTCCATCCACTTATTTTTCCTCTGCTCAGCTGCTCATCCACTCAGCAGAATGGCAGTGAATGTCTGTGCTGATGAAAATTAAAACTGATAGAGTGTCAGACAAAGCTTAGTGTTCCAGCTCCTCAGGGCTCCTGCCACATGGGGGCATGCCTCGTCTAACGTGTGGCCTGCCTGCTCACTACTGTAGGGATGTGAAGGTTGTTTAGGATTGTACCTGTCTGTGTTTGGGTGTGTGAGCGTGTGTGTTTGGAGGGTGGGGGTTGAAGTCCTTGTCTTCACCTGGCTGGCAGAATGCCTCCTGTTCAATCCCAGCTCTGTCAAACTTACTTACCCTCCTCCGTTAACAACAGATGTCTGGCCAGAAAAACCTGCACCTTCGGTTGTTGTTTGTGCCCTTAGGTTTTACACAGACACACATTCACAGGGCCAGTTGTGTTAGCCGTCTGTCAGTCAACATCAGTAGCTACTAGGACCTTTATTACAACAGGCAATAAGTCCGTGTCAGGGTGTGAACCGAGGAAGATTTTGATTAAGTCAAAGACAGAGGTCCAAGGAAAACAGAGCTTCAGAGGGCTGATGTTCAGTCTCATTTGTTTCAAAGTACAGCATAAAGGTCTGGGCGGTACACGCAATTAATTTTAGCTAGTAGAGTTTTAGTTTAGTGAGACTCCAGAAGCGTGGGATTGTCAAAAATACTGAACTAATAAAAGATTAGAGTTGCCTCAAAGTAGTAGTAGTAGTAGTAGTAGTAGTAAAAACAACAATACAGAGAAAAAACACGAGAGTTCCTCTGGTTGCAGATGAACAAAAGGTGTTTATTTAGTTTTCAATTTTCCACATTCTTTCTCTGTAAACATCAACAGCTGATTTCTCATGTAATGATTTACGTAACATGTTTACTACATTAGAACTTCTAGTTCTGCCATCATTTATCAACCTTTACTGATGCACGGTTTAAACTACACATGATAAGATGCAGTTCTGTTACGTTTTAACAAGCAGCTGCAGCCAGTCCGTTAAATGAGATCCTGCAAAACAGAGAACAGCTGACTGTTCTGTGATAAGCTGTTGAAAAGAAAGTGTAAATGGAGCACCAAACAGATTTGCTGCTCGAGCTGCTGTGTCTCATCCCACCAACATATGTTTCTTCCTCTGTTTAACAAATACATTCTTGTCTTTTTGTTGATGTTGGCTGGGTTTAGCTTTGGATGGATGGACGTACGGACGGACTTTTTTCTTTTCAATCAGCCAGTCTTGTATGATAAGTGCCAACCGGCTTTGGCCCAATGAATTATTGTAGGAAACCAACATTAGACAAAGGTATCACCTACAGTAAGTGTTCTTTAGCTCACTTTCAAGATGATCTCAAGGTTAAAATACAGCCATAAAATTCCAAATCAGTGCTTCAGCCTAATTATCCACGGACCCATTTGGATCCCCACAGACATCATTGTCTGTTTTAAGATTTCTGTCCAGAAATTTCAACCGAAATGATTTCCCTGTGAAAGTCTGTAGCAGTGCTGAGATGACTTCTTCTGTCTGCTACACTGTAGTTTATAGGCTGTTGTAGGATTCACTCAGGTACATGCAGTATATTAAAGAATTACATTATATTTCTGAACCAGGTAGTAACTAGAATGTCTTCACATTATGTTTAAATGTTATTAGAAATATACATAAAACTTTGTGCAAAATTAAATCAAGTATTTGTTGCATAACTTTCTGTTAGTTTTAATCATAAAGTTTTCCAAACAAATAACTTGTTTATGTAACTAGAACCTTATTTTATCCTTTTTTGTTCAGATGTCATACTGACATAATGACAAGAAAATGCTAATGTATGTTTATTGAAGGATTTTATGTTGAAGAGCTTTTTTTATTCTGAATAAATGACAGAATATTGTCAAAGAACTTCTTTAAACAATAGAGAACAAAAACCATAATGGTGGGAGTTCCTTGAACTTGATAACTACTGGCTCAAATCTGGGGCTAAAGACAAACACACACATGTATAAACATAAGCAGGGTCTTTGATAATCTTTATATGCTTTACACACTCTAAAACACACCCCTCAAGTAATGTGGAATGAGAAGTTGCTTATCAATAGCTCTCCCTGTGGCAACTTATAAACTGCAGTTTGATTGTCTTCTGTGTTTAAAACTAATTCACTAGTAACTCTTCTCTTAAATAATGAAATTATAACAATCCGACCAGCTTCATTATTGTCTTTCTAGACTTTTTTTTAATAGAAACTAACCCCTGCACTGCCTTAAGTCTGATGGGAGTGTGACTGTATTGATTTATTCAGGGTCAGTGCTGATGATTACAGCTTGTCTCAGACGCCACACAGTAGCCACGCTGTCACACACTACCTTGGTATTTTTCCCCTGATGGTTTGATTTATGAGTCTGGTTGGCTGATTATTGGGTGGTTTTTTTCCTCCATCATTCCTCTAATTAAATCTGAATTATTTCTAAACCGATATCCCCAGAAATGGATACAAACCGTCATTTATGTTGTTGTTGTTTTTTTAAATCAAACTTCACTAGAGGCAGAATTTATTGGTCTATCTCATTCTTTATTCCTGGTGCTTTCCCCTCTCCCCGTGTCTCGTCACCCTTCCTCCCTCAGCGGCGGTTCTGATTAATACTGAACAGTGTTATTCTGCGCGACGCTCTCTAAATGATTCCTTTTTGTGTATCCTTCGGGTGGCTGTTGTGCATCATGGTATTTGTTTTTAGCTCAAAATAAATGAAGGTTTTGGTTAATTGAAATTCACAACCAGTGAATGCGTCCAGAATTTTTAATACACATCTTCCCTGGAGAGAAGGTTGGTGATACAGGCTTGTGAGATAACCTATGCAGTCATTTGCAGTTCCACTCTGTGAAGGTGCCACCACCATGAACAAATATACACTGCGGTCATTTCCTCTTAAACAAATAATTTCTGTGAATTAACTTGTCCATTAATCTCAGTCAGAAAAAAAAGAACATTCTTTTTTTTTTTTTCCACTGAGCGCATTAGTCATCAGGTCAATTAATGCTGCTATCTGTTGGTGCTGCTGCATGGTGGATACCCTGAGATCGAGTCCTCCATCATTGGATGGGCACCTCGCTGCAGACAAAGTGAAACAAGAGACGTGAGGAGATATATGCACGGTAAAAACAGCAACACATATGAGGGGACGACACGTACAAGCATATACAGTGGGGCAAAAAAGTATTTAGTCAGCCACCAATTGTGTAAGTTCTCCCACTTAAAAAGATCAGAGAGGCCTGTAATTTTCATCATAGGTATACCTCAACTATGAGAGACAAAATGAGGAAAAAAAATCCAGAAAATCACATTGTCTGATTTTTAAAGAATTTATTTGCAAATTATGGTGGAAAATAAGTATTTGGTCAATAACAAAAGTTAATCTCAATACTTTGTTTTATAGCCTTTGTTGGCAATGACAGAGGTCAAACGTTTTCTGTAAGTCTTCACAAGGTTTTCACACACTGTTGCTGGTATTTTGGCCCATTCCTCCATGCAGATCTCCTCTAGAGCAGTGATGTTTTGGGGCTGACGCTGGGCAACACGGACTTTCAACTCCCTCCAGAGATTTTCTATGGGGTTGAGATCTGGAGACTGGCTAGGCCACTCCAGGACCTTGAAATGCTTCTTACGAAGCCACTCCTTCGTTGCCCGGGCGGTGTGTTTGGGATCATTGTCATGCTGAAAGACCCAGCCACGTCTCATTTTCAATGCCCTTGCTGATGGAAGGAGGTTTTCACTCAAAATCTTACGATACATGGCCCCATTCATTCTTTCCTTTACACGGATCAGTCGTCCTGGTCCCCTTGCAGAAAAACAGCCCCAAAGCATGATGTTTCCACCCCCATGCTTTACAGTAGGTATGGTGTTCTTTGGATCCAACTCAGCATTCTTTCCCCTCCAAACACGACAAGTTGAGTTTCTACCAAAAAGTTCTATTTTGGTTTCATCTGACCATATGATGTTCTCCCAATCCTCTTCTGGATCATCCAAATGCTCTCTAGCAAACCGCAGACGGGCCTGGACCTGTCTCTTNGTTTGCTCAGGCATACACACTAACACACGGCTTGTTCTGTCACCAAGCTTATCAAGACTTTCATTATGCCTCACAATCCGGGGTAATTAGGCGTCCTCTGCTCTGCCTGCCTCTCTTGCTCACGGTAGAGAAATAGACCTGTCAGTATTTGGCCACTCAAAGATTTAGCGAATGCTAAGCAGTAATGACTTGCTTTCTATCCCGTAATGCATGACATCGACTGCAGGGACACTCGGGCAGGGAGACGTTATTTTTCTATGTTCTTCTTCTCTTTTTCTCTTTCATTTGACTTCTACCTCCAAGCACCTGTTTAAAACTTTTGCATCCAGGATACTTGATCAGACAAGGCGGTGCCCTTTTTCTTTGTGGAACTTTCTTTTTGTCGTTTGTCTGCTGAATCCATTAGTTTTCAAATGAGGAGGATACAAAGAGATGGAAGACTGTTCAAGACAGTGAAAATTAGGAATGATAAGGGGCATAAATGAATGAAAATGTGTGGAGAAGAATGAAGTAGAAAGAAATCTAGAGAGAAGAGAGGGAGTTAGTGGCCTGTGGTTAATCCTTGTTTTACTGATGTGGCTGTTATACGGCAGCTGAGACCAGGATACTGCCAGGACTGAGCCTCCAGTTGCCTCCCCTTCCCCTCAGCCTTCATCTAAAGCAATTATTCATGTCATTTATTTGTTACTCTGACCTGTTTATTCTAGTTCACGGACACTGTTGGTAGCTGCTTTGGAGTTTATCCCGATGCACACTGGGCGGGAGACGGACCAGACCAGTCATGTGGTCATCAAACTGCTTTTCCACGGCTCTGCTCTTGTTCCTTTGATTAAGCTGCTGAAATGATGCTTAATGTAATATGTCTCATTAACATTAACAACAGTCAAGGACAGTGCAAAGACATCGGGGGTTAAAATGCATGTGAGTCTGTCGGGGGAGAGCAGAGGATTTACTGTTAAGTAGTTGGGGTGTGTATGGACTGGTTATGACTTGCATCAGGGAGCTTATTCCTCAGACAGCATACTGCACAATGGCGTGGGGTCATACTGAGCTGTCATGGACCAATGATCTATTTCTTTACCTGTCAGCCCCTCAGAGAGAATGAGACAAGAAAGAGTAGCCTGACTATCACCTACCCTTCACATGGGCTCACACTCTCATTCTATCTTTTTGTTTTCCTGCATCTGCAGAGATGCTCAGCAATAAATGCCCTGACAAGAAGCAAACTGCTGTCTGAAGCAGAAATACAAAAGAGTTGTATTTAAATTGAAACATGACTTTGCATGTGTTTACGAAAGAATATCTGACTTTTATAAGGTGCTATCTGAAAGAACAAAACAAAATGAACGACTTGATATGCCATAATATGACAAGTCCTCCAAGGTGAATCAGAAAACATGGAGCTTCATATCTAAAACAAATTGAATTTGTCACTGTTGACCACAATGAGGGACAGATTTGTCCTGACACAAAGCTGGGTTATTAAACCCGTTTGGTTCTTTTAACACTATTATATACTACTGCCCCAAAAGCGAGCCCATGAAAAGGTCACGGTTTGAATTACAATATATACGGTTCGGATCAGGCTCATTGCTCAAGGGCTCATGACACAGGGATTTTACTCATTTTGATAGGTCTCTTTATCTGAATTCTTTCACATTTACATAACAACCCCAAGACTTACATACAAGCTTTTGTTCTTGAGATTATAAAATTACATCTCGGTCTTCATTAACAAATGTTTGTCCACTTGGTGTGGATATGTAGCAAGACTTTCAGTGTGCTGATTAAAAACTGAGTGATTGCAGGTAGAATCTGGGATGTCGGGGATGGAAGTGGACTTTGTTTCTCTTTAGCTGCCAAAAACAAAAACTATTTACTCACTCAGACATACAAGACAAGAAGGGGTTTCTTCTTTTCTTGCTTCTTGTAATTTGTTAACCTCGTCTTTGTGAATAGTTCTGCAGGATTGCTGAAATTTCAAAGATCGTCCACGTTGGCATTTATGACATAAAGTCACCCCAATCTGAATGCTGTGGATAGTCTGGTGACTATTTTGCATGAATATTCTCTAACTTACTTGTCATTGATTGTTAAATGGCTAACACAGTTTGTTTAAGGATTGTTTAAAGCACTTGAAGATTTGAATTCATGGATTCCAGTCACGTGAACAGTCATTCAAATACGTCCATCTCCTCGTTCCAGTATATAGAGTAAGACAGTCGTTCGAATTCACCGAGGCCTCTGCCTGCAGGATAAATAGGGCTGCTCTGTGGTAGATAATGGCTGAGTCACATATTATATTTATCCAACTCAATAAAGCAGGAGCAGGCAGGCAGATTACTCTGCCCCGAGTCAAGGAGATAATGATATCTGGCTGCTAGATACCCCAGAACAGGCTCCAGATGGACCAACAGGCAGGGAAACTGACAGAAAGTGCTGTTAAAGGAGTCCTACATGGATGTTGTTGGCGTGAGTCGTCCGTGACCTTCCAAAACCTAGAACTGTTTGTGTTATTCCTCTATCATGCCACAAATGTCACCTTTACTGTCAGCCTGTGCTGACTGTAGGCTTTGCCTCTATTTTCAAGGATTAAGATTATGCTTGTGAGACTGTACATCTCCATATCTGAACTACACAGAATGTGCATGCAGGCTATGCAGTAACAGCAGTGTGCGATAACAAGTTGTAAGAATAAGCAGGAATTTGATGCTGTTGAGAAAAAGCAAGCAAGGTTTCTGAGTTAGTTAATAATAGAAAACTGTATTTGTACATACGTGACCATTGCATGACCGTCATCAATCTAATGCACTTCAGTATCAGGATTCTGTAGATTTCTTCCCTAAAATGTATTTCCTTGGTGATTGAGTTGGATGTTCCATGTTTTGGTAATCCCACTCACCTCCAAGAAGCTCTTACACAAGATGAAGCCAGAAGTTGATATGATTCATTTAAATGTTGTTCTGAAGCAGAGAAATCAGCTGCATCCTCATAAGTCAAACACAAGGGAACATCTCCATAAACAACAGGCTAAACTGTACAACAGTCTTGGAATAATCACCAGTGCTGTTGTGATTACTCCAGTATTTGTCAGTGAGTAAAAAGCTCAAAAGAAGAAGCCTAATTTGCAGCACAAATACCCTCAGAGGTACAAGCTCTGCAAAGACAGCTCACTCATCCAGGCTGAGAGAGACACTTGAAGCTCACTTTGTTTCACTTTGTCTCCTGCACGCCTCTGCCTGGTCATAAAGCTCTCCATTTACCCAACTCCATCCCGGAGTCCATTCCAATTTCTACCTCTTTGAACGTGACGAGTGATAAGGATGGATTATCGTGAGAGCCAAGAATTCCTCTGGATAATCCTTCACAGACAAAACACTATGACATGGTTTTATTTTTTTTAAAGACACTCAGAGATCCGCGGTTTGTTGTGGCACATCTGTTTGTTATATTCAAGGCTCCGGAGGGACATGATTTGAGTCGGTTGGTTCAGAGCTGATGGTTTCTCCACTCTCTGTATAAAAACTCGAGCTCTCTATTGATTGCTATAAAAATGTCTCGGTGATTACTCAAGCTCTGATTGGGATGCTGCGGCTCAGTAAAAGTGTCTGCAGAATAATGACACGGGGCAATTTACTAGGATTTAAACAAGTGTTTTGACCATTTATCTTGCTTGTACTATCTTCAGCACTAAATCAAGCTAGTATGAGCAAGAAAGTTAAACAAAGTTTTTTTTTTTTTTTACCACATTTTTATGCTAAATAGTGATTTAAAATAAATTCTTAACAGCAAGAACAAACTTTAGTATTTATTCTTTAGCACATATTTAGAATTGTGTTCATTTAATGGCAATAATTGTTAAAAATAAATCCACAGTAAATGCAGCTGTATTAATTAAGGATGAATTTGGACACAGTTTGTAATTTATCAGTGTTGCTTTGGGATTTAATGTCCCTTTTGAGCAGAGGTTTTTTTTTTTTCGGCAGACATCATGTATCTACAGGCACCATGCACTTTTCTGCATAATTGTATTCTAGAGGCTGTCTGTGTATTGGAACATTTGCTTTCTCCCAGATGAAATATAAATATGAACTGTGTTAAACTCCATAACGATATTTGCTGAGTGTGATTTTTTTTTTACCACTGTGAGATTAGTAAACAAATGTTATGCGAAAAGCTTCATCCAAATGTGTCTCGCTGCTGGCAATAAAACAAGATAAGTAGAAAGGATCAGGAAGCAGGAGTGCAGTAAAAACCGATTCATCTATTCAAATTTTTATGTTTGGTTGCAGTGTAAGACATATAATTGAAGCCAAACTGGAAAAATTGTGACATTTGTACATTTGGAGAACGTTTCTGTGAAATCTCTACAGACGTTACACAAACAGAAACAAAATATAATAGTTTTTGATTATAATTTGCAGATTCACAACTCATTTTAGAGTGCAGACTAAAAATTAAATGTGGCATGACTTCATCAATCATTCTGTGATCTTCAGTGTTTAAAACTAGCGCTTAGATAATCCTTCAGTCTTGAGGAATGAAGATATTTATAAAAAACAAAACAACAACAAAGAAATATCTTCAATATGAGTCACATTTATGTTCAAAGTTGTTTCACAGTTTAGAGCTGATACTTCTTTGGATTTTTGGTTTTTATAAAAACAAAGCAGGCTACTGTAGGTGGTTTAACATTAAAAACCGTATGTTTGCATCAAATTATTGACTATCTTGAAGTCTCTGTTCTGTGAAANAGTGAAAACCTCCTTCCATCAGCAAGGGCATTGAAAATGAGACGTGGCTGGGTCTTTCAGCATGACAATGATCCCAAACACACCGCCCGGGCAACGAAGGACTGGCTTCGTAAGAAGCATTTCAAGGTCCTGGAGTGGCCTAGCCAGTCTCCAGATCTCAACCCCATAGAAAATCTCTGGAGGGAGTTGAAAGTCCGTGTTGCCCAGCGTCAGCCCCAAAACATCACTGTTCTAGAGGAGATCTGCATGGAGGAATGGGCCAAAATACCAGCAACAGTGTGTGAAAACCTTGTGAAGACTTACAGAAAACGTTTGACCTCTGTCATTGCCAACAAAGGCTATATAACAAAGTATTGAGATTAACTTTTGTTATTGACCAAATACTTATTTTCCACCATAATTTGCAAATAAATTCTTTAAAAATCAGACAATGTGATTTTCTGAATTTTTTTTCCTCATTTTGTCTCTCATAGTTGAGGTATACCTATGATGAAAATTACAGGCCTCTCTGATCTTTTTAAGTGGGAGAACTTACACAATTGGTGGCTGACTAAATACTTTTTTGCCCCACTGTATGTAAAGCAGAACTCTCACTATGTCAACTGACTTTGACATTGAAAGTTGGGAAAGTGGCTCATGGCTTTGGTGGTTAAGGACAACGAATGCCACAAATGTTTTGCTGCTGGTCTAAAAATGCTGTTCTGTTAACCTTCAGCTAACCTTCATATTAGTGATTTAAAAAGGAGTGAAAAAAAACCAAACAAACTAGAATCCACTGAATGAGGAATGAAACACAACTTGACTCCAATTACCATTTATCTTGTATCTATATCTTGAACAGGGTTTGAACTATACTGTAACAATCAGGAGATGGTTGATATTATTCATATGAGCACATCCAGTTCAACTACACTCTTTAGACTAACAAGGTGCTCCTTGTTTTAACATAATGTCTGCAAATTAATTACAGTAAGTTACATTTAGCCCATCAGCTCATGTAATCCTTCGAATCAGCTGATACCTACAAACTATTCCCTGGATATCAGACCTTTAACATACAGTTACACTCTGGACAGTTGTCCTTGGGTGTGATTGTGTGTGTGAATGGTGTGAATACGTGGTCCTGTGATGGACAAGTCACTTGACCCGTCCTGTCACCCAGTGACCATTGGAGATAGGCACCAGTGTCCTGCGACCCTGACCAGGAACAAACAGAGTGGACAGATAGATAAAAGAGCATTCAGGGTTTTATAAAGCTACTAACAAACTGTAAGTCATTTTATGAATTCAAACATTTCAGTCTTCTTGGTACAATAAAGTTACACATGAGTATCATGAGGATAATGAAACAATCCTTTGTTTTCTAAAATAAAAGATTTACATCTAAACTTTAAATTCACACTGTGTTTCATCACTTTTGCATATTGTAAATATGCAATTTTATACTAATGATAATTTGGACCTTACAGTTGTTCTGTTTTGTATTTAATCTAAAATCTGTAATTTGTGGATGTCTATCGCTGACCTCATAGCTTCAGCTGACTTTAACATGGTGCACATTGTCCTCAGTGGACTACTTTTTGTTTGCTGCTGTTCTTCAGCTTTAAACTAAAAAAAAAAAAACTTTAGTAAAGATTAACTCACTCAGTGCCAGCCACTTTCAGATTTCATATCACCCTCAGTGCCAGAGATATTTAGTATTTTTACTGATTTTTGAAGGTCCACAGAATATTTTCCCCTATGAAATTCTGAAACCATCATCACAGAATTTAGTCTTTCTTCTTTCAAAAGCAAAAAAAAAATATATATATTTCTACCTCTTTCTGTTATTTAGTAATCTGCAGTACAGAAGAGGAACTTTGATGAAAATCCACGTTTCAGGACTAAAAGCTGAGATAAAGAGCGTTTTGTGTAAAGAGGTTTTTCAAGCAGATCAGTGACTTTGATGTAAATATTTCATGTTTCAATGATTCACGCAACATCTGAACTATGTTTTACTACTATGAAAGTGAAAAAACAACAGTAAAAAAGTACTTTTGATAGTTTATTGTATGTCTATAAGGAGTCATTTATAGACAATTTCAACATTTGAATAAAATATCAGAAAAAAGCAACAAATTTCTGATTCAGATACTCTGTGTGTGTGTGTGGGGGGGGGGGGTTTGTATTTCTGACCTCCTGGGGACCCGTTTCCTGACTTTTACTATCTTTCTGGGGTCAGAGGGTTCTTATGGGGACCGAAGCCTGGTCCCCATGAGGGGGACTCCCCTGTTTAGGGTTAGGTGTTAGGTTTATAGGTATGGTGTGAATAGAGTTTTAGTTAGTCTTAGGGTTAGTTATAGATCAGTAATGGTTAAGGTTAGGGAAAGGGTTTGGGTTAGGTATAAATCTAGTTACTAAAATCAATGGAAGTCAATGGACGGTCCCCATAAGGATACCAAAACACACGTGTGTGTGTGTGTGTGTGTGTGTGTGTGTGTGTGTGTGTGTGTGTGTGTGTGTGCGCATGTGCATGAGTGAGTGTCACTTCCCCGCCCAATGGCCATTCGTTTGTGTATCAACACTTACCGTGTGTTTTATGCGGTTAGGGTTCAGTTCAAATTCAGCAAGCAGCTGCCCCGGAGTGCCTTGCAGGATTTAAGCCAATAAAAGCTGTAGAGACGTCAAGACGTCAATGGCACTGAGCGTTCGGATTCATTGTGACATCTATAGACGTCTATGGCACTCAATAAGTTAAACATGATAAATGGGATGGGAGGACAGAAATACAACCCCAATTCCAAAAAAGTTGGGATGCTGTGTAAAATATCAATACAAATAGAACAAAGTGATTTGCAAATCTTATAAACTCATATTTTATTCCCAAAAGTATATAAACAACATAGATGAGATATTAAAACTGATACTGATTGATCATCATGTCATAGAAAATATTAATTTTGAATTGTAGCAACACATTTCAAACAAAGTTCAAACAGTTTGATGTTTACTGTTGTTTAGTGTGTATTCCTTCTTCTTATAACATCTGTGTGTAAACATCTGGGAAGTGAGGAGACCAGTTGCTGGAGTTTTAGGAGATGAATATTGTCTCAAACTGGTCTGATGCAGGATTTTAGCAGCTCATCAACTCTGGGCCTTTGTGGACAGACTTTTTGTTTTGGGATTTGCCCAATGTTTCCTGTAGGTGAAAGAGCTGGACTGCAGGCAGGTCAGTTCAGCACCTGGACTCTCCCACTGTGAAGCCATGCTTTTATGATTGATGCAGTATGTTGTTTGTCTTGCTGAAAAGCAGATGTTGTTCAAAAATGTCTTTATACTTTTCAGCATTGATGGAGCCTTTCCAGATGTGTAAGCTGCCCAGCCCCCTACCATAAGAGGCAGTTGTGGGAAAAAAGGTTTTTCATCAACAATTAGTCTTAAGTCCTTCTGATAAACTGAATACCCTTTGAAATTAAGAGTGATTACGGTCACATGTAAAATTATCTCTTGTTGTTCTCAAACTGCTACAGCAGTCTGACTGGGCTTGACCATTAGAAAACAACGTTGTGTCCTGCTGGAAATTTCCCAGTAGCTCTCAATGGCCCTTTCCTTTGAATTCAATTTCAGAAATATTCTTCAGCTGGAGCCGCTTAAATCATCAAAGTGATTTAAGAGGAGGAAAAGCAGGAAATACCAAGAATCAAGTTTGCCTGAGATGTCACTGAGCACACTTGTCTTGCATGTCCTTACGAGAAGCCTAACTGTGTCGGAGATTATTCTCTCAGTGTCTCTCGTTCTTTCTCTCTTTTTCTTCTGTCTTTCACTTAGTTCAGAACAGATGGTTATTAGGACTGAGCTTCCCTTCTCAAACCTATTTCCACCTTCTTCAATGTTTGTGCTAAGTGGAGACCTTGAACACTCCAACCAGTTCATCCGCTTCACTGCAGTCCCTCTAGACTCCTTTTAAAGGTGCTTTCATTTAATCATTTCTTTAAAAAGATTTTTTTTTTCTAGGGCAGCACGAGGTCACAGATCACATCAGAGCTCCTTTCCGACTCAGTGACCATTTAATCAAGCCAAGGTCCATTTCTCAACTGCTCTTTTCAGACCACCTTTTCTTCCTGGGGCTCAGGGGTGAACTCGGTGGCCTCGGGCCTCAGAATCCCATTCCTACCAAGGCTTTAGAGGGGACTGGGTAACTTACATCAATTCCCAGGGATTTAGAGCTTCACTGGGTGTTCTGTATAGCCCCAACAACTTGCCTGAAATCTTTGAGCGTTACCCAAACACGCAGTTCAACACCAAAAACGGTTTCTTTTGACTTCAGTTTTTAACTACTTAGAGGATGTACTACATTGAAATATTTGATGTACTCAAGGCAGTTATCCAGTGTCTAGTGATGATAGCATATCACCACCAGGTTTTGGGGGCATCTTAACCTCCAATGTACAATGTAAACACACCAAATCTCAACCAATTGTCTCCAACCTTTGTTTTGGAAACAGCAAAATTCAAGTAACAATACTTTATACACTGTTTGTTGAA
Source organism: Pachypanchax playfairii (assembly GCA_006937955.1). Classification (NCBI taxonomy): domain Eukaryota; kingdom Metazoa; phylum Chordata; class Actinopteri; order Cyprinodontiformes; family Aplocheilidae; genus Pachypanchax; species Pachypanchax playfairii. The sequence continues at coordinate 7,241,409 of SSNP01000004.1, read as the reverse complement.
GTTTCAAACCAGGAACCAGGAGTATGTTATACAATAATTCCAATAAAACTTAGCAAAACATTTCATCAGCACAAAGGGGAGATTCTATCCATTTGGTCGTTGCATTAAAAAGAGCCACATCTTTTAAACACTTACCTTTAAGAAGACCTGATGGCTGAAGGGTCAATACTCTATACAATCAACAAGTTTTTAAATATCCATATCAGCATTTCTCTCATCTATCATTCATATCATGCAGCTCTGTTTTTAATGGTAAAACTACTCAGTGGATTAAATGAAGGATTGTATTATTCTGCTTCCTTTCTTACTGTTATGACTTATTGAAAAATCTAATTGCACCTTGCATCTTCAGTGAAATGTATTTAATCCATGTTTCTTCTGCCTAATAATAAACACAAATAGACTGTTAAAAGAATATCTGTTTTTATTGGTTCATGCAGCGTGATAATGGATTTCAACCCTCAGCATGTAATAACTCTATACTGAAAATTCCTCTGTCAGTGTGCACTTAGTGCTGTAATCCTGAGATTTATTAATTATTTGACTAAAGATTAATTTTCTTCATTTCTAAAATGCGTTTGGTTTGGAAATACGCTGCATGGTTTATTATTTTGATCGGCGCTAGTCTGACATTGTGGTGTTGCTTTATTGATTTGTTTTGCTACCGATCGATGATGGGTGTGGTGTTTTCCATGCCTATCTGACTGTAATCAGTCAAGTGAAGAAAAACTATCACATTTTGTAATGCATGATGTTTCAAAAGTTAGTCCTCACATTATTTCCATCACCCATTCAACAGATGTTTGAACCATTTTTTATCTGTCTTTTCTTTCCTCCCCTCTGTGTCAGGAAGTGCTGATGCATTTTCCTGTAGAAATAGTGACAACACTGCTCCTCTGAATCATCAGAGGGCTCCAGTCCTTGTTCATCCTTGTTAGTCCCTTTTTCCCCTCAACTTTTCTGCTACTTTCTACGATGTAGTGAATACATCACTGTGTTGCCTGTTTTGATGATTTTTCCTAATTCTGAGGCAAGAAAGAGAGTAGCCATTTTCCAGCTGTCAGAAAATACTACAGATAAAATTAGAAGTAGTAATATGATGTAACAAACCTACATGTAGAAAAAGAATTTTAGTCATCAGAAAAATCAAGAAGCACTATAAAACTTTAAGTGTTCCTCTCACACCACTTTGAAATGAATCTTCTACATTTGCTTTAGTTCCACCTTCATTTCAGTTCTTTTATCCTCCTCCTCCATGTTATCTGCTGAAATTGCCACATCTATTACAAGTACCATTTCCCACTTCTTATCAGTGACTGTTTGATTGGCTGTCAGGAACAGGAAGTCCCACCTGGTTTTCAGCGTTGCTGTCCTCAGCCATATTTTATGTTGTGGACAGATTTCTAACCTATAATCAATACAAATATTCACACACATTTCATCAGCTACTGGGGTCTTTTAGTGTTTGCTGGCCTCTTTCCCTGTATGTCTTAGCTTATTGACATGATGTTGTACCGTTTGTTCATTCACAATAGACTGTTTAGCACTTTTTCATCCCTCTGAGTTTTCTTGATATCAGCATTTATGTCAGTCTTCACATGTATCCGTCATCATTTTTTCTGGTTTCCAGTTTTTGTGCAGTTGTATTTTTGAGCCCATCGCTTTCTTGTTTGATTCTTTGCTTGCTCAAATTTGGCATTTCACCCAGTGGTCACAGGTTCAGAGGACATTCTGACCTATAATCTCTATTTCATGATGATAAAGCACTCCATTTGCTCTTTTTGGAAAGCCTTTTGAAGAAGACAGATCTCACTCATGTCACAAGAACTAAAACTTTTGGGAAGTGCTCGTAGTTCTGCCATATCTCGCCCATAATATTAATGATATGACTCATCACATGCACTCTGTTGGATGAAACACCCTTAAGAACCTCTGACCTTACTCTGAAGAAATCTGTAACTGCCCAGAAATTTTTGTGAGAATCATTGAGATCCAGTTTGTTTCTTTCCCTAAAGATTTCCACATCCTGTAAATTGGCTGTTTAACTTTGGTGCATTGAGAAAAAACAAAATACAAATCTGGTATTTGACTAGACGGTTCTGGTCACTTTTGAGCAGTCGGTGCATCTCGAGGCTAACAGTCCCATAGACAACATGATGCTATCTTGTGAACAATCTGCATCTTGACAAGTGAATTATTTGGTTTATGAGATGCGTCACAGGTTGCATTTAATGTTTGGTACAGATTTGGAGAAAACAGATAATATTCAGCTGGGGCATCTGCTATTCACAACATTTACACTACAGTAATTCCTCATCTCTGTTTTGTTTTTTTCTTGGTTTGTAGGGTGAGTGCCCTCGCCAATTCTCCACACTGACCTCTGACATCACTTCCTGCTGAGACAGCACAGCTGTCAGAAATGATCCTCCGTGTCCTTCAGCTTCTTCCAGTCATGTTGCTTCTGTGAAAAGACTCACACGTTCACACTTTGCCTTTGACCTCCCTTTTTGTTCTATGTTTTCAAATAGCTTTCAAATGAGTCTCATTGTGTTCTAGCAGAATGTATCCGTGTGAGTGCCTGTGGAACACACACACAAAGAAGTGAGAATATGTGCTGCTAGTAGTACAGGACTCTCATTAACCTCCCCACCTTGTTTCTCCTCACCCAGTCTCCATCAGCTCAACCAGGCCTGAAGTGACACATGTGCCTCTGAAGTGTCAGCAGCGATAAAGATGCCGCCACTTCACTGTTTTAATTGGAACCTTTGCTGTTGATGTGTGAACAGCTGTTGGATGGAGAAGGGCAGATCTATCATCCTTGCCCTCTACAGACGCCTAAGGTCAAATGGCAGCAGTTAGTGTGTTGGAAAAACCCCCAAAGCTCCTGTTTATTTATGATTTCATTTCTCCACTCCTCCCTCTGCACTGTCACATCAGCATACTCTCGTGCGGCGGTGAAATCTCTTAGAAAATAGGGTGCACATGTGGTGGAGTATTGGGCTGACGAGGCAGACAGAAATGACCAGCAAGGATTCATTTATAGACCCAGTGTGGGGTTCACACAGTCACACTGTTGACTCTGACAGACTCGCACAGATTCACACACTGACACGCACTTGTGTGAATTCTCAACTCTCCCTGCAGTCATGAATCCATTATTCATTTTAAAATGAGTCATTTTTCGCTGTGTGGTGTCTTGCAGTGCTGTGGCTCTGGACCGGGGGGGGGGGGACGCTTTTTATAATTAATGAAAAATGTACCCAAATATAAATAAATAAAATAAAAACAATTTGCTTTGATGCTTGATTCTACAGCAGTGCGGGTGTGAAACACACTCGGAACCATTTCTTATGTATTTAGAGACAGATTAGTTTTGAAAACACTCTTACTGTTACTTGTGTTTTGTTAGTTTTCAAATTTTGTCCAGTTCTGAATCATAGGGATATTGGTAAACATCTGTGAAGGCCCATATGACCAAAACACCATGTTCCCTGTGCATGAAGATGATCTCTGCAGATATTCTCTTGGCCTAAATGTAATGAGCCCACAGAATGTCGATGAGAACACAGCATGTGCTTTTACATTGGCAAGAAAGACAGACCATCAAGGAGCGGAGAACACACACACACACACACACACACACACACCCACAAGTGTGTTTTGGTATCCTTATGGGGACCGTCCATTGACTTCCATTGATTTAAGTAACTAGATTTATACCTAACCCAAACCCTTTTCCTAACCTTAACCATTACTGATCTATAACTAACCCTAAGACTAACTAAAACTCTATTCACACCATACCTATAAACCTAACCCCTAACCCTAAAAAGGGGAGTCCCCCTCATGGGGACCAGGCTTCGGTCCCCACAAGAACCCTCGGACCCCAGAAAGATAGTAAAAGTCAGGAAACGGGTCCCCAGGAGGTCAGAAATAAATCAAACAGGCACTTACAGACATTTGATAAGTTGAGACATAGAACTGGCTTTGCATGCTATTAAATAGCAATCTAAATAACATTTCCATGTCATTTACGTTTATTACTTTTTTTTTCTTGAAGATTCATGTCAACATTGTGTGCATATTAAAGCTCATATTTATTCTGTTAGCCAGCATGGTTCCTTAGCAGGATTTGCAAATGAATGCAAATATGAAACACCTCCCCAGACAGCTTTTGAAAGGTAGTAGTTTATGGGAAATGCTTATGAAGTTAGTAAATATAGTGAGTAATTATCAGAACCGTGTCTTTAGTCAAAAACAGTCTAGTGGAACTTAAATTGAGCTCTTTTTTTAAAATAATACTTTTACATTCTTTTACTTTGGCTGCATGATGGTGCAAGTAGTCTGCTGCTGGTTCTGGGTTTGAATCCTGACTTGGAAGTTTGGAATGTGCTCAAGCTGCACAGAAAAAAGCTGTTGTAGAAAATGAAAGTATTCATACTCCATCTGTAACTGTTTTTCTTTTTCTCTTATTTCCATCCATCGTTGGGTAAGTTCTTTCTCAAAGTTCCCCAAATAGACTCTTGGTGAGCCTAATAAAGTAGGACTAGACAGACAGTAAAACAAGTGTGTTTTTGTCTGACCTTGATTTGGCGTCTTGCGTGTCATGAGTTACGAGCCATTTTTCAATCAAATCAATTCAAGGGATCTGTAACAGGAGGGTTTTGTTTATACGTTAGATAAACAATTTTTTAAAACTCAACTCTTGGCTTTAAATGTGCAGCTGAAAGATGAGTTTTTTCCCCCAATGAAACATCACTCAGGGGTTTAGCTTCACAAAGTACTGTCTTTTCAATTAATGTGACCAGAAATAATAATGAAACCATGTAATTGCATTAACATAATGCCTTTGAACGATCATTACCAAAAATGGTAGCAATAATAAAGCAATTACTATTTTGAGACAGCAATTAGCCTGGCACCTTTATTCAGTGCTATAATTACTAACAACCAGAGAGATCTGGATGAATGTATTTGCTGCAAGTTTTTTTGAAAGAGCTGAAAGCTACGGAGAAGATGAAGATGGGGAAGATAGGCTGTCAAAGACCAGGCGTATCATCCTGAACGTGCTTTTCCTTTCTGACACATCCACAATAACCTTAGAGGAGCAATTGCTTTCCTCTGTCCACACACAAATTTCAATGTTGTTTTGCACACATCTCTCCAATATGAGCGATTTTTCTTTTTTTTT
>SSNP01000004.1:7177394-7236208 GCA_006937955.1 Pachypanchax playfairii | reverse complement strand
CAGGAGGGTTTTGTTTATACGTTAGATAAACAATTTTTTAAAACTCAACTCTTGGCTTTAAATGTGCAGCTGAAAGATGAGTTTTTTCCCCCAATGAAACATCACTCAGGGGTTTAGCTTCACAAAGTACTGTCTTTTCAATTAATGTGACCAGAAATAATAATGAAACCATGTAATTGCATTAACATAATGCCTTTGAACGATCATTACCAAAAATGGTAGCAATAATAAAGCAATTACTATTTTGAGACAGCAATTAGCCTGGCACCTTTATTCAGTGCTATAATTACTAACAACCAGAGAGATCTGGATGAATGTATTTGCTGCAAGTTTTTTTGAAAGAGCTGAAAGCTACGGAGAAGATGAAGATGGGGAAGATAGGCTGTCAAAGACCAGGCGTATCATCCTGAACGTGCTTTTCCTTTCTGACACATCCACAATAACCTTAGAGGAGCAATTGCTTTCCTCTGTCCACACACAAATTTCAATGTTGTTTTGCACACATCTCTCCAATATGAGCGATTTTTCTTTTTTTTTTTGGGGGGGGGTGGGGTGGAACAGAGAGGATGTTGAAAATGAGAGTGTGAGATGGAAGAAGCAAGGCGGGCATGGGTGGAAGAAGGGTGGGAAGAATGAGAAAGAGAGATTGGTTTTCATGCCTGGTAGTCAGCGAGCCTGTAAATCTCCCAGGAGCGTAGTGGAAGACAGCAGAAGGTTGATAGTCATCCATCACTCCTGACAACCCCAGTGCTCTGGAAGGGCCCTGACAGCACATCCCTGCCTGAAAGAAAGAGGTGGGATGGGAGAAAAAGAGGGAAAAAAAACAGAAGGAAATATAAATAGAATGAGATGCTGACTACAAAATGAGCAAATTAACTCTTCCATGTTTAAAGCAAATGGAAAAGAAGGTGGGGAGATAAATGCAAGGGAAGGAAGGAAGATGAGAAGTGCAGAAGTTGTTTTACAGCTGTTCTGCTCAACCCTTAGTGCATGTGGCAGTGGCAGGCATGTAGCTGAGAGAGCGGATGAGTGGCCAGAAACAGCTCATGAGCTTATATCTCATATCCTAAAATGTTTTCTTATCTACTAGAGTTTAGTATTAGCCAATATCATGAAAGTTCATTTGTTCTTTAACATTAATGAAAAAATTAAATAAAAGCAGACTCAGGGGCGTGTCCAGAGGGATGGCCTGGGGGGGAGGGGTCACGGGCCACCCCAGATACCTCCCCTAAGCATGAGACAATCAAATTCTATCAATACTTATACATTAATCAAAGATAATGATTAATGATTTAATTTTTGTTTTTGGTGCCAGTTAAATTATGATAAACAGTCTAGAATTTAGTAAATTCTTTTAAAGTTATGTGCAATTTACATGTGCCACTCTTTTTTTTAAATCTGTGCCCCTACCGCACCCACCCCCGCCAACAGAGATTTTCCAGACACGCCCCTCAGCAGACTGGATACATAGTTTTACCTCACGTCCCCATTAATAATTACATAACATGTTCTGTTATATACGAACATGCAATTTTGGAAACAGAACATTCTAGGTTCAGCTTCCATGCCTTACTTTAAAGTGTATGTCTGTTAAAAAGAATTTATTTGCATTGAATGATTAAAAGAATCAGTTTTTATCAGTGCAAAGATATAAAAATCAATATATCTCAATTCATTTCCTAAACTATTCTCGGTTGCTCTGATGTGCTGGCATTATGCACTTGGGTGTCCTGGATTCCTCTCTCTAATAGGGGAACTATTCATAGAAAACAAGGCCCTATTAGGAAGTGACAAAATGCCTTGTTAATTAAATGGACACAAAGTCTCTACACATCTAAGAGTCTGTGGCTGGCTGACCATGACACATTCTTACACATATTGACCTCAGGTTATTATTAAAGTCCCTTGTTTTGTCTGAAGCATGTGCAGAGTTTGGCTTGAAAGGTAAATAAAGGTAATAAGTTTTTTATAGGTAAAAAATGTTTTTTTTTTTCTCAACTCAATGTTGCTGTCTGTGTTAATTATACTAGGCTATTGTAGTATGTATGTGGTGTTTATGTAATGATGTGTTTGTGTGTGCGTGCGTGCGGTTCTGTGCGTGACCTCTGTCAGTGTCTGGAGGGTATTGGCCACTGCTGTCGCTCTGCAGAGAGAAACCCTAATTAAAGAAGTTCCAGCTGACCATCGTCTTACAATAGAAGGGGGAGACTGCCTTTCAACTCGGTGTCCAATGCAGAAACTTCCTCCTCCTCTTGCTGAATAAAAGAGCCTGATACAAAAAGCCATGAATGTCTAAACCAAACAAAAGCTCTTTAAAAGACTGTCACTATGCTATCTGATATCTCTAGGACCAGCATTGCTTTGAATAAATCTTTTTTTTTTTGGAGGGAGAAGGAAATTAAAAGCTGACATTTAAAAGGCTGTTGCTAGGACTCATCGCCCCCAGGATCAATAGTAAGGTATCTCACAACTTTCCCCCACATATAAGCTGGTTTTTCCACGGGGCATCACAGAGAAAAGTACAAACCAAAACTACTTTTGGAATGTTACTGTGTTTTATCAGCTTACTTCTATATGTGTAAGAGAGCAGGGTGGTGGGACTGTCTCTGTGTATGGGTACCCTACATGTGTTTAAAGGAGCTTGTCTTTTCCTGTTTTTGTCATCACCTTGAGTTGACATTGTTCATTTTGTAACTGAGCATCATTCAGAGGAAACAAAGTAAGAGAGAAAATACATACCAGGATGCAGGGATCGTGTGTTCGCACTGAGCTTTAATCAACATTACTGACATTTATTTGTACTGGGTGACATTGTCAGTATACGACTTTGGGAACAGTCTGTCAAATAACGTATAACAGTCCTCATCAAGGTCGTGCATGAACTCCCGAAGGAGATATGCCTGTATGTGTTCTCCCTGACACACAAACATACTGTACGTATGCCCTACACAGATGAGTCTCTGACCACCGTCCTCCCTTACAGTGGATCAAACTTTCTTTTTGTGCTGCAATGTCATAAGGTTATTCCCACCTGTTGCTGCCTTGTAACCTTCGAACTGTCACCACATTTTACAGGAGCTCAGCTACAGCTGCGTTACCATGACTCTCCACAGTCCCTCCTTTTGGAGTCACCTTAAACCAGTGAAAAGGCATCATGTTCTTGTATTCATCAAGTTGGCGCCCTCACTCTTATGTTTTGTTAGGACTCATCCTTTGATATGAGTAAACTGAAATCTGAAAAAGAAATTAATGTATTAGTTATATAAATAAGGCTCGGAACTGAAGCTTGAGATCATACAAACCTGTTTTTAGTCAATCAACTTACTCTACATGAAATGAAACGAGGCTTTGTTTAACCATCTTATTGTATGATATTCATTCACAATATTCATGTTCATTAGTATTTTACATTAATGTTTATGTGTGTGAATGTGTATTATACTCTCGGTGTTAGTCCCGAGCTCTCTGCGTAACGGACACGTTGTGCGTCAGTGATCAGATTGATCAAAGACAACAAGAGAAGAACTGGCAGACCTGCCAGCAGCGATCAGCTTCTCTGTCTCTGAAAGCTCTGGACAGAGCTCATACATCCACTCACTTGTGTTACGCTGTGCTGAGCTCATTGTGAAGATGAGTCATTGAACCCTCATTTGGTTATTATTACCACTTAATGCGATACATTTATTTTTAGTCTATGAACAATATAGTTTGCAATATTGTAAATGTGTTTCTGTAAAAAAAAAAAAGGGAACTGGATGGTCTTTGGTTTTTAGCCTCATCTCAATGTTAGAAAGCACAGGGTTTCACTTCCAAGACTTTTATATGATATTCACACCATATATATATAACTTTATGAACATGTCAGGGGTTAGGATGGATTGATCATTCTGATGTTGCAGTTGGAAGCTCACCACTCTAAAACCTGAGCTAAAGCCACACACACACACACACACACCTCCAGAATCTCCTCTCACTGACTTTCTACATTTACTAGTTACTTTACTAGAATAATTTTCTGAGCTTCATCCAGGAAGCGTTGAAGTCTGACCTCATCTGGGAAGGACTGAGATTGAGGGACAGTTTTTGTTCCCAAATCTTACGCTTTCTTCAAAAACTTCCCAAAAAATGTTTTTTGCTTGCTGTTGATTCAAAACTGGCAGGTCAAAGATTATTAAAGAGATCAGAGCTAGAACTGAGTTGTTTAGACGTACAAGAAATGCCTGTTCTTTCCCATATGGATGGATGGCTCATCACAGATCCTACTGCTCACTGTGACATGTTTGAAAAAGAAAACAAACTCTTAATTTGTTTGTTTTGTTTCTGGCTGTACAGTAAAGTATTTTTTGAGTTACTGGATTTAAATGATTACCTCAATAATTAGAAACGATAGTGTGTCATGCCATAAGAGATTGGAAGTCTTGCTTATTTCACCATGAAGGTGAATTTATGTTTGGTATCTAGTAAGATGCTGTGTGCCAGAAGAGGTTCATCTGATGTAATCCAGATGAACTACCTTCTAGCCAAAGTAATAAATGTTTCTACCTATGTCATCATCTCAGTAAAAACTGATATTTGTTTACATTTTATACTTTTACTCAGTGCTAAAGGATGTGTTATCATCTGCACAGTGTCTGCATGGTTTAAGTGTTTGTGCATTTATGTCGAGGTGTCACCTGTTTCTGTGTGCTCTTCATCAGAGAGGGCGACATGTCATGGTTTTGTCACTGACTTAACAGCTAAGCTAGTATTGATGTTACTGTCTTCTAACTACTCTGATTAAATCTTCCATACACTCATGCACATGTGATGCCTGCATTCTGCCCTGGTTGTGTCCAAGTCACAAGTTTGATGTGTTTCTTTTTCTGCTTCCAAAAAAGAAGGAACCCCAGAAATATGCTAAATGCTAACTGAGTTTTCATGTAGTTAATCATTCTTATTATTATTTTAAAGAAAGTGGAAAACTCTTTAAACATGTGTGCTTTACTGATGACTATTTTCCCAATAACCTAATTGACAGTGTAATCCTATTCAAAACTTCATTTTAGTTTATATTTTTCTACTAGAAATGATCTTATAGCATTATTAGAAAAGCTGAATATTTTGGTATTCACCTTTAATAAAGAGCAAAGATCATGTTTTGTTGTCCTTCAAATTATTAAAAAACAAAACCCTGATAATTCTCACCTGTGTGCAGATTTAGTTGTTCTTTCTCAAACAACCCACCTGCTCTCAGATATAATTGCAGCTTGCGTGGCTGTCCTTCTGCTCCAGTTTCACTCTACAACTTGCCATCAAGTTACTTCTGTTTGTTTACTAAACTTCTGCTGTCCTTTTTTTTTTTTTTTTTGTATTTGACAAAATAGCAAATCTGATTTGCATTATTATATATATTATATATATATTATATATCAGTTTGGACAGAGAAATTCACTTGGAGTATTCAACTTAACAGCTGTTGTTATTAGCTAAAAAACTATTTAACTATGTAATGCAAACATAATGCAATGAAAAAAATGCATGACATAGAATTTGATCAAATTTCCATAATGTTCTTTGAGTTATTTTAGGTAGCTAAATGTGCTATTCTGATTTTACTAACTGATTTTCCATTAAATCGTGTATACTGCAGGTAAGATACTGACTACTTAGTTCTTCCCTTCAAAAAAACTAAGTGTCCAAACTCCAAATTGTTGTTTTCTTCAGAGCAAAAATCCCAGAGCAGAAGTTTTATCTACAAAATTGGGATCATAGATGTTTGTTTGGTCAGTTAGCACAATATCTACAGATGTTTACAGGCAGTTGTGAGGAAAAGAAGAGCAAATCTTTAAATGTACTAAATGACTAAAGAGGCAAAACTCTGAGCATGTTAACAGTAACATACTGTTACCACAAATTTAGTTAGGAAATACATGATAAAAGAAAATACCAAACATAGAATATAATGTGAGTTACAGACACATGCAGAAAACAAACACATTGAGATATTTAATAGCATTTAGAGTTAAAGGGGAATAAAAACAGTCCTGAGTCATGTCTGATGTTCCCACTGAAGACTCGTGTTTGCTTGTAAGTGGCCCAGGGCTTTTCTACCTTGCTTTTAAGCCTTTGAAAGTTCTTGTTATTCTTTTTAATCTGTTTAGCCTCAGTTAAATCAGAGTGCCACAGAGGGAGACATCTGTGTCTCCTGTGCTTCCCTGCCTACTTACCAGTCCACTTGTTTTTGAACTCCGTGTCTATCAACAGACAGAGGAACTCCATTTACTTTCCGTTCTTACTCTCTATAACTTTGGGCCCATTCTCATTTATCTTTGTTGTGCAGTTTTGTTTTCTTGACTGTTTCTCCCTTTTCTTTTTTCTTCTTCCCATCTTATTTTGTATCATTGTGCCTGTGATTCAGTCTTCTACGTCTTCCTTTTGGTTCTACCTCTGTCATCTGTCAGGACTTAGCTCCCTCTGAGTTAAACAAGCTGAACAAATAGATTACAAACAGTGGGTAGAGTGAATCTAAGGAGGAAGACAATCTGAATTTGTTGTGGATAAAGAATGAGGAGAGAGGCTGCACAGTCAAAGAAAGCCAGTGGAGTCAGAGTGAGGCTGTATTTGCCTGAGGGGGAAAAAGGCTGAAAAGTAGCTCTCGCAACAGATGTGCGGGGCAGTAAAGTGTAATTGAAATGCCAGCAGCAATGGTCTTATCTCCTCGCTACAGGAGCCTGCTGCCAGTCTCAACATCAGTTAGATGTCATTTTACCTAAGTCTGAATCAGCCTGCCACAATCCGCAATCCCCATTCCTCTGAAGCCAGGCAGGAGAAAAAGGCAGAAATGGATGAGGGGGAGGAGAGAGAAGAGGGAGGGGGAGGAGGGTGGGGATTCTGTAATAGGATTTCAGTAGCACCCAGTTAACTTCCACCACCTGGACTTAGTTGGTAATTTGATATGCCCCATCAATAGGATTCATTTTCACCACCGCAGTATTACTATTGCTATTTTTTTCTTTACTTTTTAAAAATAAATAATAAAAGAACGTGAGAAATGAATTCATTTACATTTCCACACTCATTCTGATCCTAATCGTAGTGAAGGTGGGAGGAAAGGAAGTAGTGAAAATCGGTTCCAGAATATTCTTACATTACAAAACCTTTTGACCAGAGGAGGCGATGGACAGCTAGACACAATTTCTGTCTTATGCGCTCCAGGCAAGGGTTAATGTTTTCTGGCCAGGCAGCATCCCTATGGGGAGAGCCATAATGTCTTCCCAGATTAAAGGCTGGCACTCCTCTGAGCTGTTGCCTTTTATCGGGAACTTTGTTATCACAACACGGGATAATCTGCAGGACATTAAAGCTACCTTATTTCCAACATGTAATCCTAATGTGTCATGATTTTGTGCACCATTGGTTGTACTCATGATAGCAATGTCGATTTCTCCCTAGAACCTTTCACAGTTCATGGCTTACATTTTTCATCTACAACCAAACTACATCAGTGTGAATCAATGAAAACAGGTGGAATATCAAAGGACTCTTTTTTCCATTTTTGCCAAAATAAATTTGTTTCCATTGCATCATTTCTCTCCAATAATGGCAAGCTAATTTTGGGGACCATGTAAGCCTGCAGTGCCTGTAAGGCTGAATCGATGTCAGCAGCGCATCAGCCATCCTTCACATCCTTCTTCTGCATGTGCCATTTCACTAGTTATTTAAAGAAACACCACAGTGACTCAAGCAGTCAGAGATTTCTAATAAGTGTCAAATGCTTGTCTTTCAGAGGGTCATTTTCAATGTGGTCAACTTCTCAAAGACCAAGAGCCTGTACAGAGACGGCATGTCTCCGGTAGTCAAGTCCACCAGCAGGCCAAAATGGTAAGCAGCCAGTCATGTTTGTGCATTGTGCTCTTTACACTCATTCTGCTTAAAATCTTTTTATTTCTTATATTTCTTTCCACACGTACGAAGTGCTCATATAATTTTCTCCGACTTTGATTTGTTTTCTGGGTTTTTTGTATTTGGACAGAACTCGACATACCTATTCCCTAACACACAGACTGAAACTGCAGATTTCTTGATTGGGTGCATCCGGATGCATTAGCGTGCGATCCTCTGCTTGTGAGCATGATGGCTGTCTGATGTAATAACGCTTGACTGATGGATGCAGAGATGTGCACATGAATGGTGTGAATGAAGAGGTGGGGTGGGAGGGAGGGAGTGGGAATGGGGCAGTGAGGTTGGATGCCGTCTCATCGATGCATACTGGTGTATCCAGCAGGGTGGAGAACAGGGGTGGCGTGATGAAGTGTTGCCATCCAAGAGGAGCCCTGACATCTGTCATCGGTTGATGGAGGGCATCGGCAGAAACGCCAGGCATCTGCCACCCTGAGCTGTGTGCGTCTGCTTGCCTGGTGCCTGCACCAACCGTATCACAGTGTTCTGGCTGCAGGCTAATGGGGAGAGTCAATGGGCTCAACACTGTGGACAAGAAGAATGAACTGCTGTCTACAATATTGCACAGTGCAACATAACTTGACCTCCTCGCTCTCTTGGTTTTGATCTCTTGTCGTTTAGTTGCCACTGTCACTGTTTTGCCAACAGGGTGACGACTACAGTCGCTATTTTAGGGTCTCGCCCGGGGTCCAATTTTGCCTACCCTTTTTTACAGCAAGGCTTGCAAGGTGCTTACATTGAAAGTGTTATTTATCAGGTGTTGCCTTTCTGACAGACAAGCTGCTGTGTAAACAGTTCAACAATATCATACTAAGCTATATTTCAGTTTTTTATGTATGTACCAAAGTAGTAGAATTTCTTTGCCAGTTAAGTGTTTTAGATAGTAAAAACAACTTTTTAACGTTGGAACCAGGGTCCTTCTCTGGGTCATGAAACACCATGTGGGAGTTCTTGAGACAGTGACCAGAAATCTAATCAATTAAAAAATGTTTGCTGGAGTCATGTTTTTCCCATAACTGTAACAAAGAGATACAAAGTGTCAAATCTGGATAAAAATAATATAACAGTCATGGCTGGACATGTTTATATTTTAATAAACACTCCAAAGTAGAAGTTTAAGTAACACATATCACAAAGGTACCATGGCTGACGATTCATTTTCAGACTAATTTTCTTTTAACCACTCCTCTCAGTACCATCTCATCTAGAAGGGTGTCACGTCTCATGCACTTGTAAAGCTATTTTCAACTGTTTGGGAGCTTTTAAGACTGCAGCTGTCATTGTTTGTGTCCCCACAAAGTGGTCAAGATGCTTTTAACACAACCTTCTCTATTTGACTTTCCATGAGCACAACAAAGCACCGACAGCTCCTAAAGTAGCAATCTTCTTTCTGACAGTTACAGATATGGAATAAATAAAAAGGCAGAGTGGAGAGCTTCACCTGTCGGCTCCAGACTCATAGAGGATAGGAAGGAGAAAGCAAGAAGAGAGTGAAAAGTAGAGACATCAAGACAGACACAGGGAATGAAGGAGGGAAAACACAAAATACAAGACAGAGATTACCAAGACGGTTGGACACAGAGGAGAAAACTAGACAGAGAGAGCAGCAAAAGATTGCTCCCCTCCGCCCACCTCCCCATGTCTGTTTTTATCAAAAGAATCGTCAGTTTTAGCTAAGAAGTTGAAGCCTTTATCTCCCCGTGCAGGTGCCTTATGTCCTGGGGCCTTAGCATCGTTTGGTGCTGGAGGCTGCACAGTCTGGCTGGCCTTAGCAAAGCTGGGCATCTAAGAGACAGACAACTGGCAGATTACAGTCCAGCAGGACATCCACTGCTACAGGTGGAAGGCTCTATCCTTTATCCCTCGCTCAATCCCTTTTCTTTCCCCTCAGTTCCTCACTTCATGACTTCTCTGGCCAGGAGACACAATTCTATATCATATCACATTTCAACTCTGCTACAGGATAAATGTTTCATGAATAAAATGATAATAGATCAACAAATAAAAATATATTTGCTCTCTGGAATTTGCAGCAACCCAACAATGTCGTATAACTAAATAAATGTTGTTTTTCATGTGGAGCAACAAGAAAATTACATTTCAAGCAGAGAAACGGCTTGCTACTCATAAAGCTATTTCTTTGGGCAAACATTAGTTTCATATTCATTATTCATTGTGACTTCCAAAAATACCAATTGGCACGAAGAACTGGAAATTGACTTAACATTCAGAGTGAAAAAGAGTGTGAGTGCCTATGAGTCAGAGGGAAGAGAGTGAACCATATTTTCTTGTACTAGTCTGTCGAACACAACAGCCCCCTTGGTGACAGTAAGTGCCAACCACGCTCCCTGTGGTCTGCTTGTTGTTAGACTGCTAGAGCAAAGAATTGCTCAGCATCCTTATTTTCCTAGATAAGATAATTAGAAAGTCAGCAAGCGTGGTGTAATGCAGCTGTTGGAGGTTGCAAATCCTTGAGGTGGGGTAACGGCCAGCACGAGACTGCCTGCATACACCACACTCAGTCCCATGTGGAGAAATAGAAAGGGGTGCAGCACGACTCTAATTTGTATAATGGACTGCAACTAACAGTCATCGTGAATATTAATTAAGGTGAAAACTATTTAATGAACTGTTTCAAAAAGTTCTGTGGAGTTTCTGTACAGTAGTTAAATATATATGTGAAGATCCACAGTCAAATTAAGATGTTGTAATGTGTGATGTTGTTCAGTCATCTTAAAAACTGAGTTTAAAGTTAAACTGTAACATTTGGGATCCTCAGACTTCGGATTGTGGAACTTTGAATTTTTCAAGTGATTTGTTGGTTATAACATTTTTATTTAACTGAATCTGTTTCAGTTTTTTGGCACATCAAAAGCTGAAATTCAGTTTACAAAAGTGGGATGATGTAAACATTCAGCCAGAACACGAATGATCTTTGCAGAGTCTGGATAAACATATAGTTGGCTTCCTGTTATACGTAATGAGGGTGATGGGTCCACAGTGGATTTTGAGCATGAACAGGTCATAGTTGGTTTTCATCATGTTGTAGTCTATCAGGATCCTTGCTGGAACTTGGTGGCAGCGTATCCATGATGGCTGGGTTTAAGTGTCCCAGCATGGCTTGGTTGATGGGAATTTTCAGCAAGACTGACCATGCTGGCTCATGCTTTGGTTACAACCCCATCATGCTGTACAATCATGCTAGAGTGGCGTGATCTTCAAGTGGGCAGCTGGATTCTATTGTACTCAGAGAGTGATGCCAGTATGAGGCTCAGTAATGATGCGATTGTGAGCGGAAGTGAAAGAATGTTGATGGGAACTTGCTATTGACATATAGAGCAATCTAAGGGCCTGGAGAGCATCTCTAACCTGGCAAGAGCCAGATCTATATGTAGCCCCGCCCTGTGTCGAGTCAGGGACACATATAGATCTGGAACTGCTCCTATAGAAAGCATCTGAAAAAGGGAGGACAATCTGGTAAAATGTTTTGAGCTGATTGGAAGATGCCAGCAAGTGTCTTGCCAAATCCAGTCAGGAGAAAAGCACACTCATCGTTACCATCAAGAAATGCACAAATTTTTTACCTTTGCTCCTTTTTCAATGAAGAAATCGTTTCTACGTAGTTCTCTTAAAACAGATTCAATAGCTGCTTCTACGCGTACGTCTATCGGTGTGGCCATGTTTTTTTTTGTTTTTTTTTGCTCTGTCTGGGCACTTGCTGCTTTTGTCATACCTGAACGCCCACCCCAAACCACAATGCTAACACATGATTGGTCTGAACCATCAGTGGAGTCGAGTTGGATGATTTAGTTGGAGCAGTACAAGGTGGATTTTTGTGGGTTTGGAAAACTACAAATCTTGTGAGAATCGAGCTTGCAGAGCAAGGTTAGAGCATCTCAGGGCTGCAGGAACAACGCCTGACTGGTAGGTAAAGAGCACAGCTATGTTACTAAAGGCTTCACACTGACAGAGCTTTACATTGCATTATTGTCACTTTCCAAATTGAAGGTTTTGCTAAACTAAATACAGTGATGTATTTGCTTCTCTCTGCCTCCTCCTAAAGGTCACCTCTTTGAACTACACCCGAGGCTACATGTACAGGCACAGTTTTAAGCTAACTGACGAGACTCCTAATAAAACGGCTAATTCAATGACATTTTGTTTTTGTAGCCATTTGCAGGCATATGTACTTCCAACATTGACGTTAATGTTGTCCAGCGATTTGAGACATGTCTTGTTAGATTAATGGTGTATTATTTATTGGAAGCCCTGTGATTTGAGGAGTCTCTTTTAATTAACTTTCCTTTTTCAGTCAGTAGGTGTACGGACAAAAATAGCTTCACCTCTAACTGAGCTAACAGGGGAACAGTCAGAGTTGGAGAAAACTGGTTGGCAAACATTTCTCCTAAAGTTAGAACCAGTCAACCTTGATCAAGGGGAAAGTTTTGTCTTCCTTTTTTTATAATAGGAGGCAACAAATAAAACAGAAGAGCGCGTTTCATGCAGTTGCACTCAAACTGTGGTGTGACACATAGACATACGATCAGTCAGTGGGTGAGCCAGTCAGCTTGTTTTGCATTTCTACTGAAATCCCTCCTGTAAGCGCGTGATGCAACATCAAAGTGAAATTCTATTTGGAAATGTCTGCTTCTCCATGCAGGTGCATGTTTGAGGTAATTGTTCTGTCAATCAGCACCGCTCCATTCGGCTCGCTCCCACTGCCACCTGTTAGGTTCTGGTGGAGAAAAGGGGATTAGGAAAGTATCGAGGAAAGGAGGGAGGATACATCCTCTTTCTTTGTTTCTATACTTGGGCAGCTTTGGTTTAGTTGTTTTTCTAGTTTGAATCTGAATCAGTCAAATCTTTGCTTTGACTTGACTTCAAGCTAAATCTCCATGTTTCTGTATGTTTCATGTTTCTTATTAAACCTAAAGCAAAAACTTTTGTTTTTGCTAGTTGTTAATAGTAGAGACATTGTTAAAAACAACACCTATTATCACGTTCACCAAATGCCTCATAAGCTAACAATAGAAACATTTTAGTCAGCTATTAAATACGTACCCAACCAGAGGATAGCAATGAGATGATTTCAGCGTCGCGCCATTAACAGCCCCCACCAACTTCCTTAAAAGAGATATTTAGTTAATATCTAAAGGTTTTTTAATTTCTATTTAATAGATGGATG
This sequence comes from Pachypanchax playfairii, assembly GCA_006937955.1. Taxonomy (NCBI): domain Eukaryota; kingdom Metazoa; phylum Chordata; class Actinopteri; order Cyprinodontiformes; family Aplocheilidae; genus Pachypanchax; species Pachypanchax playfairii. The sequence goes on along the minus strand of SSNP01000004.1, from coordinate 7,223,085 downwards.
GATGTTGTATTTAGCCCAAAAGGACAATTTATGCCAGCAGATTATTTGTTTTATTATATATATAATTTACTTATATAAAATCCTACTGAATTGTAAAAATAAGGTCTCTGATTCCCACTTATCTTACACAAACCTTTTTATCTTAAAAAAGTAGAAAAAACTCTGAGAGCTCAAAAGTAAAATAAAAAGTCACATCTTGTTTAATGTTAACTTTCATAGATCTTTTATCATCTGGTTAAATTTGTGTCTGTGGAGGTATCCCAAGCTTGCCAGGTGTATATGAGGAAGAAAAGTGGGAACATTTGTCCATTTTATTGGCCCTTGGTTTTTACCTGCTCCAAATTATAATATCAGGCTTTCAAAACTGAACATTATTCAACCTCTAATTAGGCAAATTGGGACTTTTAAAAAATATCTGAATCAGACAGGAAAACTGAATTGGTGCATCTCCAATATTATTATGACAATATGTAATAAAAGTGACCAGAAACAAAAAGACAAGTTTAATTTCACAGAAACTCCTCATTGCAAAGGTTGCTCTCGACCTGCTTATATATTATTATTATTACTTTACTCATAGGGCCTGCAGGATGAAGGAAATTGCACTTGTCAGCCTCATAAAGAAACCTCTTATCCAGTACCACACACCTCTCTTCCTCCTACTGCAGTGCTGAGCAGGGCCGTTTGAGTCTGAACATGGGCAGTGTGTGATAATGGTGAGGGAGACTAGTCTTCTCTGGAGGACAGAGTGTCAGGCAGCAAATTGAAGACAGACAGAATGTAAAGGTGGTATGATAACTACAGCAGACCTGGTGGACTCTTCTGAAGGTTTCACACACCTCCTCTCGCCTGCTCCTGAGCTACTTGCACAATTAACCACGTGCCATGCCTTTTAATAATAGACATTTTAATTGTCGACAAATGAAGAGTGATGTAAAATAGCTAATAGCTTCCACTAATTAATAGGGGGATTGAACGCTTGTTAATTAAGGGCAAACAGGACAAGGACCGGCTCGGTTAATTTGAGCAATAAAACCGAGACTAACGACTGATTTCCAAACAGATCCACAAACCAAAAACATTATGCAACTCCCAGTCTGTGGTTTGCTTTTCCCAATTCATCCTCTGACCAGAATCTCACAGAGACACGTGCATAAAGTAGGCATACACAGAGGTAATATAAACTGGAATGGCCCGGCTTCCAGCATAGACTCCCCATAGATACAATGAAACGAAACAAATCCTGCCTATATACTGTCCTCAGAATGTAATAACAAAGACTATTAGCCACAGAAGTCTCAGAGATATAGCGTATCTACCTGCCACATAATTTATACAAAAACCATTTTCTGTTCTTTTTTAATATATTCCGCCACACTTATTTCTTGTTTTGTTTTTTTCTTTATCTTCTTTTGGACTCACTCAGAATTGGGCCATGGTTTCAAATCATCTAGAGTCTTCTTTACAAGAATAGTGAAAGCTTTACTGTCTTCTCACATCCATGTTTCTCAGTTTAGAAGTTCTACAGTGACATAATTTTTATTCCACCTACAGTTCGTTGTGCTTGAGGCCTCTGTGTCAGCCAGAATGTCTGAGATAAATTAAAACAGAGCCTACATTGCAGTGCTGTCTCTTTGCTCTCATAGCCATTATGAAGTGGAGTCTGTAGCAAGTCACTTGACACTTGGTGAGTTTTTATATAAGATTGAAAAAGAAAAATGTTCTATATGATGTTCCCCTCAGTCAACATTACCTATGTAAAGGGACATAGACAAGATTTTTTAATAAAACCAAGACAGATAATACGTGAATCACCTAATTTTTTTTTAATCTCTGGATGTATTAAAAGAAAATGGACTCAACAAGTGAAGAGAAGACCTACTTTACTGTTTGTGTAATCAGTTTCTGTGATTCTCACCCACATGTAGTGAGGGATGCAAATTTTCATTTTTTTCCCTTCTCCAACTCAATATTGTTTAAAACTTTTAACGATAGCAAAGCTCTTTAATGGATTTACTTCTCTCACGTTCACATTTCTGGGAGTCTTTAGTCTTTTAGGTAAAACTCAAGTTGAGAAACAGAAAAGGATGGAGAAGCAGAGCGAGGAGGAGAAGCTCCAGCCACAGCAGTCAACAGCTCCAGCAATTTTATCATTCACAGAAACTCATTAGTATGCTGCCAGAGGTTGTGAATGGGGATTATATGGGGGAAATAATGGGACAAAATGTAGCAAACAGATTAATAATCATTTGGTTGATAAGGATGCACGGGTGAGTTTTGTGTGTCAGTGGGTGTGCACGAGATCACATATGCACTGCTGTGTGAAGAAACGTTTAGAGTGTTATATATGAGAGAGAGGCAACAACATGTCTGACTCTCCATTCAACCTGCAAAATGACTTACCTGGACAGTTTTATGTTTGCCTGGAGGAGAATTAAAAAGCCACTTCATTTCCTCTTTTACAGGCTGGGTACGCATGTCAGCACAGCTCTCTCTGAAAGCGCTCTAATCTAAATGCTTTTGTCAAGGGAGATTTGGTAGATTGCAGTAGGCAGAAGTACAAATTGGTTGTGTCATCTTATAATGAACTAGGTGAGGCGTTGCAGTTTTTGTGCAGCCAACAGGGCCCTGATTACTATACTGTAAGTCACTTCTACCATTTGTGTTGCTGTTCGAGGACCTCGCTTTGACCTCGCCTTGTTTAGGAAACCCTGTCTCATGAACGCTGCAACATATTTTGTTATAGAGAGACAAATGTACTGTTGTCCTTGTTGTCATAGCTACATTTACATTGCATGCATAGCTGCATACATACAGTAGCTTCCGTGACCTGCAGAATACTTAAAGATGTTTTTAGTTTTGATTGAGTTTACTCAACAAGCTTAAAACAGCCTACAGCAGGAGCTTGTACCTGTTGATAATACACTGACCTCCTGAAATAAAATCCCAAAGTACTCCAAAATAAAAGCTCATGAATGAGAGTCTTTGATACGGTGTGTTTGGTAGATAATAAAGTAGTATAAGTGGTTAAGTCAGTGAAGTTGGTTCCAGTTTCACATTTGCTTCTGCAAATACACCATCACTGTTTTCTCTCTTTTTTAAATAGATTGTTGACTACATTGTTTTGTTCCTTAACTGCTTTTTCTTCTCTTCATTGCCGTTCTCATTCTTCTCTTGTTGTTACATCAGCTCACCCTGTGGGGATAGATCCACACATATATCCAACCTCCATTAACTCTGACTCAATCCTTTGTCTTTGCTTGATTTGATTTGAGCATTTTGCTCTAATATATTTTCCACACATTTAAATCTTCACTTTTTGTGCACATTTTCACTATGTGTTTGGATATGTTAGTGGAACATATCTCTTCTCTCTGAAATGTTTCAGAGTGTTGGAGATGAAAGTGTTGAACTGTAGCAGAACGTTTGAGGAATTCGATCGTCTAAACTCATGACTGTAACTTACATACTCAAGCAGATTTTAATTTATAGGAAGAAAATATGCAAAATGAACAAAAAAAGGTAGAAATTGGACTAATTTATGAAATGGAATGTTAGTTATTTGTTTCTAAGAGATCTCATCTCTGAGGGTAAAGTCAGTATGCACATTTTTTTTGAAAGAAATATATTTTTTAAAATGTTGGCATCACAAATATTTTTTCTTCTTTTTGTTCAAAATAGTTGTAGCGTGTGCGTTGGACAGGGTCATTGTTTTGTTTATGTGTCAGAATTTTTCTCAGACCATTTGCAAAATTGCTTTAAGAATTTCCCCATAACTTCAACCCACTTCACGATGAAAGATAAAAGCCCAAGATGACAGCAACAAAACTTCAAAACACCATAAAAGCTAGAAAAATGTCACCCGTATGTGTGTGTATGTGTGTGTGTGTGTGTGTGTATACATGTTTTCTTTTGCCTGAGCAGATCTGGGTGTGCACACAACATGTGCGCATGGCTTCCTCTATCAGTGTGTGCATCTGTTTGTACTAGCTTGTGTTTGTGTTTGTCAGCAAGTTTGTTGACAACACTGTAGGACATCAGGGTGGGATTGCTCTGACTGTGAGGAAACAGCTCATCTGAATATAGATGGGTCCCATCTGGAGGCGGTTGGCTTTGGCCCTTCATAATTTTGTAAGCAGCAAAGCATCTGGGGCCCACTAATGAAACCAAAGGCACAGGAAAACGGCCCTGGGCTACCACAGGCTGCCTGTAGCTGTCAGGATTGGAAGGGGGGATAAGTTAGAGTGGATGAATGAATGGAGGGAGACATGAGCCAGGAGGATGGAGTGTGCCGAGAATATTGGATATCTTAAAAAGACCTAGATGACTCCTGTGAGACAACATTCAAGAAAGCCAAGTAGGCCATTAGAAAACTGAGCCATAAAATGAAGACTGTGGTGTCTTTATTGTGGCCCATTAACTTGGATGTTCATGTGGAGATAGCTGCACTGTGTGCCACCCAAAATGAGCCATACAGCCAGGCCCAGAACTGAGTTATGCATTTTTAGAGAAATAAACTCTCTCTGGTTAAGCAAAATTAGCAAACACCAGCGTCTGAGAGCATTTTGGAACAAGTATAAAGTTAAATCAGTCTTTCACCTTTAACTAAACCATAACAGGATCTTTCTTTTAAATGGTGGAAACTTTTACTGACTTCATGGTTCGATTGAATTGTTGTATCCTAAAATACATCTTGTCCAATCCTGTTATTAATTGACAGTCTCCATCTCTTCAGTATCAGGACAGTAGCTATGCTCCTCACTTCTCTACATGCTATTTGTTCCGTATGTTTCCGACACCATGAGGGTCACCAGAATTAAAAAATAAATTCTTTATCGAACTGATAAGGAATGCAATTTGTGTTTTAAAAAGTCAGTGCAAATCTATTTATTGATAACAAATTAAGTGGAACTTGTAAGCAGCATCTAGTCGCTCTCTGCCTCGGGCTGTCCGCTCCATTCTGCATCAATCACTCACCATCACGCGCTGCATACACTGTGAGCTGTGTGACCTACAACCAATGAGAAGTGATAGACATCAGCATTGCTATGATACACCACAGCACAAGATGTTAAAAAAAAAAAACACAAATTATGAAAATATCAAATGACCTCTTTGTTTACAAATCTCAACATTTATGATCAAAAAGTCAGTGATACTCAGTGTTTCTTCATCGTTATGTACAATATAAGATGAAATAAGAGGCACATTAAAAATGACAATACACTTTGGATGATATCAGATGTATTGCAATTATAGTTCTCAATCCTGGAGTTTTTAATAATATTAGAATAATATATTTATAAATAAAATGTGGTGATCATATTCAAATGTCCAAATATTTTTATCACCTAAAAATACCAATCTCACAAATGTAATGAATTTGGATCTGTATTAACGTTTCTGCTAAATGGATAAAGTTACTCCTTATTACTGATTTGACTAATAATTAAAACCAGATCACCTTCAATTAGCGATACCATTCTAATATACTCGTATCAGTTAGTCAACTGATACCATGAGCCGATACTTAAAATGTGGAAACTCTGCAATAATTTCACAGAATATTTTTATTTTTTACTTGAAATTTTAGTTTGTTGTCATTTTTTAACAAATTATGGTGAACTATATATATATATATATATATATATATTTTTTTTTTTTGAGTTCACCATCATTTGTTATAACAAGCAGAGAAGAAAATAAACCCTGTCTTCCAATTCACTGCTTTTTTTTTGTGGTACAAATATCAATATTGGTACTCTATATCAGCAAGTACTCAGATCCAAGTATCAGTTTTGTATTGGTTTGAAAAAAGTGGTATTGTTGTATCCCTAGATATTTTGGCTGTTCTTGGTTCTGCTGGTAAAATTGTTGACATTTAGGTTTATGTGTAACATAATATAAATGTAAACACACTATGAAAATATGTTGATATTCTCATGGCATTTACTTTACTGTGTCAGAGCTAACTACCGTAACGGTCTCAGCATGTTCATTGCTTCATCAGAGATGAAAATCTAAAATGATTTTTGTACATACAACCTCAGTTTGCTACAATAATTCTGTTTTGATAAGCTGTTTTTATATAGCATGTTAAACTCATTTTTTTGCAAGTCTCATGCTAAAGTCCAGGATGTTTTCCAACTTTTAGATAGTTTTACAGCTGTGTTACATCCCACAACTCCAAGGAAAACCAAAGTGCAAACATCTTCCTGAGTGTTGCTTTAACTGGGAATCATGGCTGTAGATGTTTACATTAGTATAATGTAACGTTTGCTGTGTGAGTGTTTACTACAGCTCCAACAGCTGGTGAGAGCTGAAGTTCTTTACAAATACATGCCCCCATAACTGTGTTGTAACTATGCTACTGGTTTGTTGAGTCTTGTTCCTCTATCTATCTGATGGTGTATTATTCATCTTTTACTGATTATACAGCTCAGCTGCATTTCCTGGAGTTGCAGGTTTGATTTTTGGATGAAAACAGTTAATATATTTCCTGTGAGTTGGTGATTTTGTGGGACAGCTTTTACACCCCTCGTTATTTTCATTTTACTTACTCCTAAGTAGGTAACATTTAAGTACACCCAGGTTAGATCTTTACTTTTTTTAATCACATGCTGCTTAGTTTTGTTAATCACCCAAAGTATCAGAGGAAAATAAGTGTCACGTTGGAGGTGTTTGTAATTTCTTTCTCCTCTTCTTCTATTGTGGATGTTATACGTTGTTTTGTTGCACTTGAATCAAACACAGCAAAGTGTTGCAACTTAATTGTTTTCTTGAGGCAGAAAAGTCACAAATTAATGGTTATACAGTGTTTAATCATTTAATCTCCAGAATCAACTGACATTTGCAACTAAACGTGTCTTGGAATGAAAAACTTTCCACTCCTCACGTCATGATGCTTTTTTTCTTGTTTTTTTGCAGAATTGAAACAGTAAAAACTTGAACATGAATGGATCATACTTTTTATCTTCTGAAAAATAAGTAAATCAGGAGGTTTAATGCAAACATGGCACATTTCTCCATTGTGTTTTTTTTGCATTTTCCCACCTTTACTCCAGTAATGTGGATGACCCTGATCAGTTGTACTGTCCATCGTGGCTAGTCCTTGTCGTTTGCTCAGGGGGATGGAAAGCCATAGGCCTTTTTTTTTCTTAAACTTTATTATTATAGCACCTTTATTACTCCGTCTGCTTGATTTCCCAGAGGCAATGAAATGAAAAAGCAATTGGTTCTCCTTTTTATTACTGTCATCTTTGTTTTTTAGACCTAGAGAGTGAAAATTTCCTGAACTTGGAGAGTTGCACTTTTCCCCCTTTCTGAAGTCAGAAGGAACAAAAACAATAACAGTGAAAATAACAATCAGGGATGATAAAAAAATGACCTGTCAAAATAAAAGTGTCTAAAACTGGAGAGCCGCAAGCACGCCGACACCCACCAGTTGTTTATGACTGGATGAGTCAGTAAGTGTCGGATGGTGGCCTTCGCTATCTGCCAACTCCCACAGTCGAGGAAAAGATGTTTTAGAGGAGATTAGGATCACAGATGGTGAGGGAACAGGGATGCAGGGAGAGGAGGCAGAGGTGGAGGGTGGTGGATGAGAGGTGAACATTTCAAAGAAGGGAGGAGAGGGGAATATTTGCAAAATCGTGAGCGTTTAAGGGATGCAGGGGAGATGAAGAGGAGGCGGAGGAGGACTCCCCTGAGGTTCTGAGTTACTCAGTGGAGGCATGCTGACAGGAGATCAGACTTCTCATCCACATCGCCTCAAATCATTTATTCATCTCCTTCATTAAGGAAGAGTGACAAGGCAGCTTAAGGACCCACAGGTCACCCAGTGTTCTCAGTCATCACTGGTTTTAATGAAAGCCTCAACTGAGTCAGCTGTTCATGAGTCAACTGTTAGCAACTCTTAACAGCTTTGTTACAGTTAGATGATTTTATTTTGACTCAGTCTTATTTAATATTTTGCCTGTGTGTCCGTTTTGTTGCACATAAAATCCAGATAGAGCAGCAGACGCTGCAGCACTGCAGTGACTCCCCTCTGGACCATCACACTTGTAATTAGAATCTGAAGAGATAATTAAGAAGGTGGAGATGAAGACAGATCTTGTCATTTGGTGAACAATACCATCCAATCTTCACATGCGGATTCTTCCAACTGAAATTTCTTCTGACATGTTGGTGCAATAAACTGGAAAGCTCCTGGTGCCATTTAAAATCTGTAAATGTCAAAACACAAACCTCGAACTCAGTTATGATTCACAAGTGAGTGACCTCAGACTGAGGATGAGGATTCGTGTCACAGATCTGTCATCTGTTACTCAGAGTTAGGGTATGATGCTACACAGCGTCTGCTGCAGGTTCTTTACCATCATACTCAGTATGTTTTCTAACTTCCATCTATGCCCAGACAAAAATTAGAAATAATCTGTGGAGCCTGCTGATGAAAACGTGCAAGGTGACCCCTCACGTCCTGCAACGCAGTTACTGTTTCATAAGCTACTTAAAAAGGATATGCTAACACACGCTCAGTTTCCTGTCGTGTGACTGGTTGCGGTTTGGTTCGTGAACCTCAGCGCGCTACTGCAGATAAAGAGTTGAGCTCATTAATGATGACCTGCGCCAGTGATAATTCCACTCATCCATCCTGATTATTTATCCCACAGTTTTGCTCTGCAGCTGAATCAACAACACCATGCAGACTGCAGTACTTCTGTTAGGAAGGTTTTCTTAACTTAGTTTAGGATAGGAGTTGTTTTGTTTGCTGTTTGTCATCTGTCTTGTCAGAACTAAGCTACATATCTCCAACAACCAAGATATTAATTGTTTACAATGTTTTCACTAGAACTCCACTCCAAAAGATTGGAACTATCCCTTTTAGGCACTAAAATGCGGGCATACGAAGCAAAAAAAAAAAAAAAGATAAAGGATAAAGATCCCATCTGATCTCGACACACTCGAGTAGCTCTCTGCAGCCCAGAAGTCTTCCTGTCAGTGAGGAGGACTGTTGGGAGTGCTGCAGCTGATATCACCTAAACTGCTGCTTGTGCTTCTTCGTTAAAGGTCAAACACAGCAAAATAAGAAAAGAAGCATATTTGAAGACACTGCAATTTGGTTTTAGCTCTTTATTTAGATTCATCTTTAAATGTGTCATTCCATACGACTAAGTTTAGCTGCTTCTAAATACTGTTGAAGCATTCATTTTGTGTTGACACAGTTTAAATCTGCAAGCGGAGGCTGTTTGAATGCTGTAGGGAGAAGCTGCTTCTGTTTCGGACTTGTTCAGATAATCCAAAAATGGTGGTGATTCCAGAAATGAGTCAGCATGAATGAAGTCGTTTCACATGCGTATCTGACTCTATATGTTAAAGCCTGAAATAATGAAATATGCTGAACAGTTTTACATCAAGTTGGAATGACCGACAGTCTGTAAGACTCAGTGTTACAGCGTTTATACATTTGAATGACCTCTTTATGCATGACACAGAGTTTAATATTGGAATCTGTATGTGCAGATGATATCACTCACTCTGCTGCAGATGCAGGTAAAACTAAACACTCAATAAATCCATGAAGGCATAAAGTCAACCCCTTCCAGGTCTCACGACAAGCAAGACATTTATTAGATTCATGAATTCCACTATATGACCCAAACATTGCTTCTTTATAAGCTTGTTTATTTTTACATCTAAAGTTATATATTTGTATAGGAAGTTGATTTTTGGATGCCAAACACACGTGGACTAATTTGTCCAGTGAATGATAAGCCTGCTTGCCCCCTCACGTTTCCCTGTGAGTGTGTGTGTGCGTGTGGTTGTTGTTGTTTGTGTGTGGTGGGTCTTTACTCACTCTGGCACCTCCCCTCTTCCTCCTGGCCAAACCAGCAGCTGGCAGGCAGAGATTGGCCACTCATCAGGCCACTTTATCGTTTGGCCCACAGAGTTCAAGGAGGCTGTCAAAGATCAGGCTGAGGAGCCTCCTCACGTATTTAAAACCTGCACACTCTTTGAGCATCACTTTCAAGTGGCATAACTTGAGCAGTGAGCTCTTAAAAAGAGTGGCTAGGTGGGAGAAGTACCACAAATGGTTAGTCAAAGGCTCTAATAAAGAACAAGAGTGAATGAGTTTAGCATTAAAGCAGGATTCTGTTTTGTTTTGTTTGTTTTTTTGTGCACGCTTGGACAGTGTCCTCTTCCTCATTCAAAAATACCCACACAGCAGTGTTTCTTACCAAGAGCAGCCTTAAGTCCTCACTGAATTATTAACTATCAGAAAATACCAGCTGTCACCTTGGATGGTATTTCAAGATCCTCCAGCAGTCTCATTTTGATTCCTGACAAACTCTCATATTAAACAAACATTTACAGTGAGCGTTAATGTCACTCATCTTCAGAAGGTGCTTCAGACTGTAAGGTTTCCATGTAGCAGCTTTCAGAGACTCGTTCACTTTCTCAAAACTGTTAATAGAAATCAGGAGTAACCAGCGGATCTGACCAACTGCAGATGGACTGTTTGCAAAGTGAAAATCAAACGTCATTAAATTACAGTATATAAAACTCAGTGACGACCACAAATTCATCTAGTTTTTATTTTCCACAAGATTTTTATTGATAAACAGGTTTGACTTTAGGCACATATGCATTAGCTTCATTTAATACTTAATACACTTTTTGTGTTTGAAACAGAAACTTGGAGGGTCTAGCCTCTTCTCACAAGCTCCTTCTGCCCTGACAACTCCTTTCCACCGACCTGAGAAATATTTCAATCTACATTCATGTAAAAATAAACTTTTACTTTGATTTCAAAATCATATTGACTGTCCGTACTGATAGAGCTGCAATGATTAAGGGATCATATTCACGGAAAAGACAGAACAAATAGTACTATCAAAATAAACTTTAAGTTTTCATAGTCAGTTACTGAAAACTTCAAACTGAACTATGTTTTAACACTTATACTCAAATAAAAAAACTCTTCATCTCCTGGTTCTTGTTGTTTCCACCTCTTGATTCCTTTCACTGTTTCACTCTCTGGAACACATTCCCCCCTCCTTTGTCCTACTTAGCCAACTACTGCAGAATCACTTATCTTCACCTTGCTTCCTCTGTCTCCTGCTAATACACATTAGCAGCCAGCAGCCATATGTAATAGGGCTTTGCATGCTCCTGCTGGTATAATGGCTTCACTGACATTTCTCCCATTAAATTCGGTTGGGCAGTGCAGAGCAGGAAACCTCTGAACAGTCTAAGATACTGTTATATAACTACCATAAACAAACTGGCCGGTGTTGGTAACATTAAGAATGGCTGGAAAATTCCATTTTCCTGCTCTTTGTTGTTTCTTGTGTCTTGGGATGTAAACCTTTTAACACCATTATAAAGTACGTGTAGCTGCATTACAAAGCTGATCAGATTACAGTTTAACTAATTGGATGTGTCTGCTGTACTTAATGGGGTTGTTTGTATCTTCCATATCTGTACAGTGCCACATACAGTAACCAGATAGCATCTGTTTCTCCATCATCTGTGTGTGTGTGTGTGTGGGGGGGCGAGGCCAAGTCCCAGATAACGTGATCATCAGCGCCATCCTTAACTGTTACCGTGACAAACAGAAGCTCTGATCACGGCCCGATAAGCAACATATTTATTTGTTTAATTAAAACAGCTTGTCTCATCGTGGTGAGGGTCATTTTAGAAATTGTTAGAATTAAAGAAGGTAATTAAGTAAAGCTCCTGATAAGAAAACCCACAAAGGTGGTTGCTTCAACCAGTAGGAAAGACAAACTTAATCTATCCCTTCCGAAATCCCACATGGTTGCTCAGTTTATTAAAGTCTGATGCCACAACCACTGCCCACCACACCGACATGATGAAATATTTTATATACCTGCTGGGAAGGAGGGAACAGGAGAGGAGGAGGGAAACCAAGCACCTCCACAGCACATGTTGAAGTCTATATTATTACTACTACACAAAATTAAGGCAATTAAAGTCTGCTTGTTATCTTGTCTGAGAACAGGAGAAGAACTTGTACAGCAACGAGCACCTTGACAAAGATATTTGTTCAGCCACTGGAGTGTGGCATTAATTATCACTGCCTGATTAAAAGCACCAAACTAAAATGGATATCGTTTGTCTTACTAGTCTTTGACACTACAACAGCCTGCAGGGTCATTATTTCTAAGGTTTATGTGTATTTTTAGGAATTAGGCTATTTTTCAAAATGTTGAGTGGGTCACTGGTGCAGGGGGTGTTTCAAGGGTCTTCAGGCAAAAATATTATGCAACAGTAAGGAAGGTTGAAAGCTAAGGTACTCATGAAAGGTGATGCCTCCTAGTGGAAAAGGATGAGTAACATACATTCAGTCAGCTGAGTCAAATCAAAAGCTCGTTAAAGGGATGTGGCGATCTGGGAAATTCCTTCAAGGTTTTTCGTTACTCAGGAATACATCACATCCTGTTAAACACCAAGGGTTTTTTATATCTGCATATTTAGAGATTTCCCATAAAGCTAGAGTTAGGGAGGTGTAGCATCATCAGGTGGTCATCAAACACCACCTAACATCTCCTATCTGCTCCTCTAAAATGTAAAATAAAAAAAACAACAAACAATTTGTCTTAATCCACAATAAGAACACACCAGGTTGGCAAACAGTGATTAGGACTAACTGGCTTAGACCCACCAACTTGCGCGTAAGGTTTTTTCAGAATAAAAGTAGAAGTCTTATTTCCTTTATTGCTTTATTTAATGAATTACTTGACCTCTTTATTCTTTAAAAATATAAATGACAAAATTCTGATCCTTTTCCAAACAAACTAGAGTTTGTTTTTGTTTGAAAATTTTTAAAACCTCGAGGGGCGTTTTTGACAGGTGCTGATATTGTTTCAGTGTCAAAAAGAACAAACAATAAAAATGCATTTAATGGGGACTTTAACTTCTATCATGGAAACAATAATTATGCTAGTATTTTCTAAACAATTTTCTTCTGGCATCACTAGATATCAAAATGATGTGTATAACTTATTACTTTTTTTTTAGGCAGGCAGTGATTAGCTTCCTAAATAGCACAGTTCTTTTATACTATAACAAATAATGAACAACGGAAGAAGAGGCTGTTTTTATTTGCTCTTTTCCTTTGATTTACTTTTAGGAGTGTAAGTGTAGAATTTCTTGTTACAGGCCAAAAAATGTTTTTTTTTTTATTGATTAATTGGCTAATAAACTGGTAAATTTATTCAGTTTAGACTACATGTTGTTGCCTTTATTCCCTTTTCTTCCCAGGATTTAGAAATAAAAGGTTTGATTCCAGGAGCTGTTTTGGGTTTAGATCATATTTAAAAGGTGCCTTATGTTTGTCTGAGAACAGCAAATTTGAATATGAAAAGTACACTTTAGTTGTATTTTTCCCTGAGTTGCATTCAGGCACAAAGTAAAATCAAATCCAAGTGCTTAAGTAAATAAATCTACCAAAGCAACTTTTTAGGAAAAAAACATGTTATTACTTTCCAGCACTTTGAGCTTTTTGTATTTGCATGAGATGGTTGAAAAATATAAAATACAATAGTCAACAAGAAGGGCTGTTTTTCTTAAAGTTGTTAAGTGCCTCATCAGTTTTGCTAGTTTTTTTTTTTTTTTTTTCAATCTGATACGTCCTCGTCATGCTCTACTTTTTATTTTTTCTTCTGCCACTCTGTCTCTCTCTGTGTCCCCTACTCAGACATTAATGTGCACAACACACACTCAAACAGAAAAATACAGCCCGGTGCAGAAGCCCTCTCAAGGCCAGAAATACAAATATGCCCATTTTCCTATTTGATTGGGTGTCAGTGTGGGGAGGAAGGGGGACAGGTGTGATGCATAAAATGACCCTGCAACTCCATCACGCACACGACAGCTTTATGGTGAGGAGGTGTTTCAATCACGCTACTGCCCTGGAAGACATCAATCAAGACACATACACACTCACACACACATTTAAGACACGGTGGTATATACTCCCTTCGTAATGACAGAGAAAGGGCTGCAGAGTAAATGAAGTGCACTCTCCTCCACAGGCCCAAAATCAGTTCAAATAAACTTCCATGTTTAGTTTTACCCGTTGATCATCTTCTGGAACTTTAATATTTTTTTAAACAATATGGTGCCGTTTCCCAAACGGACATAAAGGCAACTCCAAGATTTAGATTGTAGTTTAACACCAACTAAAACAATCTGTTTTCCTGCTGATGGTGTAAACAGTTCCAGACTTAGTCCAGATTTAGTCTAAGTTTTTCTGAAAAGAGATAAGAGCTCCTCTAGGATTACATTAGGGTTTATATCAAACCTCCCAGGAGGCGAGTTTAACTTCGGATTCATTTTGTTTGTTAAAGAAAACTCTTTGATTAGATTGTCAATAAAGATCAACAAATTCCGCCAGCTGAACAAGTTCTTGCTGACAGAATTGAAGCATTGGATTGTTTTAAAGAAACTGGCTTTAGGGATTGTTTTTCGAACGTGTGAAATAAAAGTTTTTGCGACGTATTTATTTTTGGAGCCGTTCATCTTCTTAAACAAACTGGAATCTACTCCATTTTCGTTTTCCTTAAAATGTCATCCGTTTTTGTAACCGTACATTGAAATGGTTTAATCCTGGGTAAAATAAGAGTTACATTAAACAGATTATATCCAAAAACAACATGCCAGATTGAGTTTTAGAAGAAGGATGTTGTTCAACACTTAACAGTGGAATGTGATTAAATATATCAGAAATTGTATTTATACATACGTCACAGTGTTTACATGTTCTGCTACCATACCAGCCTTTTTCTAGTACAAGTAAACAGAAAAATTAAGGTGCTCAAACCCTGACAGCAAGTAAATATTTTAATCTCATATCTCAAAGCCATGTCCGACCAGGGGACGAACAGTGGTTATAGAGTTTTACCGTCTCCTCTTTGTGTGTCTGTGACGTGCCTGTATTCATTTTCTCCTTTACATTGCAACGCAGGACTGCAGGAAGAAGCTGTTTGTGCATGAGAGAGATAAAAACAGAAAGGAGAAGCCATCATCATACATGCAAGTAAATGTGTGTTTGTGTGTATGTGCGAGGGGTTAAATGAAAGTCAGTGTGCACACATGGGGCATCATAAGCAGACAATGAAAAATGAGAGTGGAGAAGCTGTACAGCATATTTCCCTGTGGGAACAGCTACAAACAGGCGAACGTACCTTTGGTGATAATCGATTTGTGTGTGTGTGTGAGTATGTTTTTTGTATTTTCTGTGTGGAAGCGGGTGAGCAAAGTGAAAACGGGAAAAACGTGACAAACCCAAGTTGTAACTCTGAGTGGTTGCGTGTGTGTGCGAGAGTGTTTGTTTGTGTGTGAGTGAGTGTGTGTGGGTATCACGTTAACCCTTTTCATTTCTCGGAGGCAGCCATTTGATTAAGCAGGAATTGATTTCTTGGGAACGTCATCTTCATAAGGTATCAATTCGTCATCAACCCTGCAAAAGGCTCTGTGTGACTAATGCTGTCTTTAAATATTCGTTAGCTTCAGATACACCCAATTATTGCCAGTTTCTTCGATTATTTTAAAGCAGTGCTTTTGAAATAGGTTTTAATACTAGACTTTCTGATGATGAATGTTTTTACAGTTGCTGGAAGTCGTCACTCATGAAACATGTTTATGTTTCATTTTGTCTGGTTTGAAAGCCCTCAAAGCCCAAAGAACAGCTTTGCTTTCAGTATGTTGTTTAGTAGCTTCATGATGGTGCATTTGAGAAGCTATGTTGTCTTGCAGCATGAAGATCTTTGGTTCAACTCCTCTCTAAGGAGTTTCTGTGGCAATAGTTGCTCTGAGTGCTTGGATTTCATCCCATACATTTTTATTGCAAGAGAAAGCATTTACAAAGGCACATATTCACAACTTTTGGGCCAACAGTTGTTTGTTCTGTATTGTCACCGCCAAAACCAGGTCGTGAAACACCCTAAGTAAACACTGGTTGAAATGTTCTTGCACCAGCTCTTGTTTTCTGAGCTTGGTGTTCATCTCCCCGGCGAGCCACAGCTCTTTCACATACGACGACCAATGCTGGCCTTGGACACAGTGGCAGAGCGTTTGTCAGCCTCCCACATACGTTCTAAGACCATCCATATGTCTGCGGTGTTCTGTTTTCTTTTATCTGGACAAAAGGAGTCATTTGCATCTCCAACATCTCTGAAAACGACGTTGTCGGTGCAAGCTGACAGAGCTAGCTGAGAGCTAACCGAAAAAGCTAACCTATCTACACAGTAAACAACAGCGACTGCACACTGGAGTGAGCTCGCTACAGGAGTTTTTCATGAGCTGCGTCAAAGTACTTAAAGCGCTTAAAATCATAACTCACCGTTGTTCGACGTCACGGATGATTGGATGTTGATGCTCCACACTCTCTCCCTTTGCTTGTCAGTCTTTCCCCATAAATAACCATTTCATCGTACTACCACTGTGTTTGCGGTGTGCCACTCTGACTGTTGTGGCCCGGTTGTTACATTTGAGTTTTTTAAGCTTATCTCTGAGATCTTGAATGTAGTAACAAGTAAAAACGTGCCATTGTTGCTGTGTGTTATTTGAGATCAGGCAGCATTCTATGACTTCACATCATGTGTGCACCATCAGGCCAATCAGTGGCTATCAGTATGTACCTAGGTAGGTGTGTGACTGGCATCAGTTTACTGGACCAATCAGTCCATAGGTGGGCGTGTTTGGTTGGGTTAGAACACATCTGACCATGGAAGTGGTCTAAAAAAAGGGGTCAGTTGTGATAGGGTCGGGTTGAGTTGGCCCTAGTGGAAACACACCAGAAGGGGTCTGAACTGAACCATACCGGCCTGACCCAACCCCGGTGGAAAAGCGCCTTTTTCTGTGTTAGACAGTCCACACTGTTCACATAAACAACAGAACAGTTTACACTCATTTCTAGACCCAGTTTACCCTTTGACCTTTTTTTTGGCACATATCACCACAGATATTAACATCAGGCAGATCATTAGTCTGTTTACTGCTGGAAAATGCTGGAAACTATTAACATTAACATTGGAAAACACAACAACCCTTTTGTGTATTAAATATCAAAAAATATCTAAGATCTATTAGTTTGCCCTGTTCAAACTGTTTTCTTTTTCTTCACTTGAAAAACTTCTGCTTGATGCTGTTTCTCACCCGTTCGTCCACAGCCTGGTAATTCTCTGAAACGTGTTATGACCTTTGGATGTTTTTGAAAGAAAGCACAATATCATGTTTTCAAGTTGTTGTTTTTATAAAATGTTTGCTCTGTTGCCCTTGAGAGGAAATGAAAGGTGGGTGCATTTACTTTTTTTTTTGGGAACAACCTTTGTTCCTTTACGTGTGAGAGCCGAGTGCTGCACAGCTCTTTGTCTAGACCAGCCGTGTATTAAAGGCAGCACATCAACATCACAATGGCAGCAGTTGTAGATCTCTGTTGGTGTCTGTACCAGAGCTGTTCTGCCTTTGTGCTTCTGTTTGCTGAGAAGCATTACAACAATGCCTAAACCCCATTTGCAGCCGTGTACAGATTTAAAAAGTCGCTTTGGTTGCAGCTAGAAAGGTTTCTGTTCCCCAGTCAGGAGACGTGATACAGGTTTATTTATTAAATCAGTACAGTAAAGCATATCCTCCACCCAACCACATCTGGATCAACACAATAAGTAGATACTGGTTATTTAACAAATGTAAGCTCAAACTTAAGTCAACTTCTACAAAGTAATTAAAAGTTGTTTTTTCTTTTTATTGCAAGGACATTTTTTTTTTAGTTTTCTTTGGTTTGAGTGAAACACCAATTTTGACGTCTGCATTTACATTTACTTAGTTACAATTGACATAAACTGGAGTTTAGTACAATAATGATCTCGGTACTATTTGAAAACAGTTCGAATAGCATGATTGTTGCTTCAAGGATCTGCATCTCAAATCTTTAAGTCTTTAACTAAGGGAGAATATATTATTTAAAGAAAAACACTGAAGCGTAATAGCGTTAGCGCTTCATATTTTATCTTTTCACCATGCTAAATTATGTTTAAAGTTTAAATTAGTAATTTTTTACGTTCTATTTCATTAACATGTTTCATTCTGTTTTATTTTTTCTTGTTTAAGAAATGAAGTTGTTTTTACATGTAAGTAAATTGTTCCTTTTTAATTAAGCGGTCTGTGGGTGCTACAGTGAATTAACATATTAATTTAATGAAGTATAATTTAGTTTAATAATTATCCTACTTACAGAAGAGCCTTTCCTCAGAGTTTTGTAAAGTTCCCATTTGCAAAGCTTCAGTGGTTGTGGAATCATCCCTTTAAATATGTTTTATTACTCTTTAGCTTCTTCGACGCGTAGTTCATAACGTACTAGTAAAATTTGCCTCTAAATAAATTAGGTTCACTTACGTACCTCCATCTATCCAGTTTCTTCTGCTTATCCGGGTCACGTAAGTGTCACTTCCAGGAGGGAAGCCCGGTCATTTCCCTCCCCAGCAACACCATACAGCTCTTCTTAGGGAATCCCAAGGTAAATACCTCTAGGTGTCCTCTAAGTGGATGCAGCCTGTAAGTATCAGGAGACTACCAGTCCAATTAGATATCCAAACCACCTCAGCTGTTTGGCATTTCGATGTGGAGCAGCAGCAGCTCCACTCTGAGCTTCCCTCTGATGACACAGCCCCTCACTTTATCTCTAAGGCTGAGCCTGGCCATCCTACAAAGGGAATCTCATTTTAGCCACTTCTATCTGTGATCTGGTTCTTTCACTCATGATCTTAATCTGATGACCGTGGCTGAAGGCTGGAACATAGATGGACCGGTAAATTGAGACCTTCGTCTTTTAGCTCAATTCTACACTGCAACAGAAGCAACACCTCATTACAGCAGACTGAGGTGTTGCTTCAGAGGCTGAGCCCTCATCAAACAGAATCAACCTGTTCCATCTTTTTTTAAGTTGGATACAATTATCAAATTAAAATTATGGAAGGACGAATGCAATTTCCCCATTATGTCTTGTATAAGTTAGTCAAACTGCTGATAAAAGCAAACAATACATAACTACCTACAGTACATTATGTAAAACATTGTTAAAAAGCACAGACAGAATTGCTCTCCTTGACTCCTCCGCAACAAAAGCCTCAGTATTATTATTGCCTCAGGTCTACACAGTATTTTGACATCAGTCTTATTCCTCAGTCCAGCAGCAGTTACGAATAACATCTAACTGTCTAGTTGGTCTGTTCTTATCTCATGTCAGTCCAAACAACACACTCCTGACAAGTGGTATTTGACTCAGTCAGACACTGACACACACAGAGAAGCAGGCAGACAGACAAACAGAGAGGATGTTGAAAGGGAGAGAAAAAAAAAAAGAGATTCTGAGAGACAGAAAGAGACAGAGTCATTCCAGAGCACCAGGATGTGAATCACTGCCAATCTTTTCATCACACATGGACCTCTTTTTATCTGATGGAATAATCAGCACACACTCGTCAAGAGAGGGAAAATTGCCATTCATGCTCAAAAACATGGCAAGGATAGTCAATTATCTGCAGGGTTTGTTTTTCTTTCTGTGCTATCCATTTGCATACTGTTCCTATGAGAAGGTGATTTTGATCTGGTTAGATGATTATTGTCAGTATGATATTATGCGAATGTGTCTTATTAGCGCACAGAGCATTCAGACAAGGAAAAGGTCGTAATGTTTCTTTGTTCCCATGGCTCTTTTTCCTCAATTAGGACTAATCACCAGAGTCTAACATTGATCCAGCCTTTCAGCTTTTTTCATTGCTGAATTCTGATGCTCAGTGTATGTCTACGTGTGTGTGAGAGACAGGGATCAAGTGGAACAACATAGATAAAGACCGTGTGAATCCTCCTCATACATGTGTGAATGTAAAGCACCACTCTGTGATCTCCAGCACATCCTATGATTTACCACTCCGGTGTAATGGGCCAATTTCTTTTTCCTTTTTTTTTTCTTTTTTTTTCTTTCTTTTTTCCCTATTTCCCTTTTTTCCTTTCTGGTCTTTTTCAATTTGCACTAAAATATTCTCCCATTTACCCTTGTGACAAGTCATCCGTCACTCAGAACAGTGAGAAAACGAGCTCATCCCACAGACAGGGGCCCTTTACGTGCATGTGGGTGAGTTTTAGTGCACATCGTTGCACAATGTTTTTTGTTTCTCTTGCTGCCTTTATGCCTTTTATTCTGACAAACAGCCATAAGAAGAAATATCTGAAGTCTTTTGCTCTGGATTGTTATGAAAAATAGAAATGTGAAAATTTAGAATGTAATCCTGGTGGCATATATAGTTCCATTCTGGACACAAAAGAGTTTTAAATGCCATAAATCTCAGTAACATCTTCTGACTTATGTGACCCAGTGCCCATACTTGGATTTATTCCCAGCTGACAGCTGAGGAAGAGATCTGGTGCAGCGACGATAGACATTCTTTCTTTCTTTCTTTGCTGCCCCAAGACAGTTTGGTTGTTAAATGATCAGTTTTCTGGGCTCTTTTAAATTATGTTTCTGTTTTAAAAGGCACTTTGGGCTTCGTTGAGCTTGAAAAGTACTGCAATAATAGAAGAAAAGTTGAGAGATTCAGTTTCAGTTTCAATTTCAGGGTCTAAAAATCTAAAAATGTTCATTTTATCTTCTTCTAATGTTGGACAAAGAGCAGAAAAGGTGCATGCTACAGATACTCTTCCATTTTCATTTAAAAAGTTGGACCAGAATCATGTGATGTAAAAAAAAACACAAAAAAACTTCCACAACAAGATTTAGAATTCAGTTTTTTTAACAGTTGCAGAAAATCTTTGTTAATTTTTGTAATCTTTAAAACCAAAAATATGTACATATTGCACTGTCTTTGCCTTCTTTTCATTTACACTCATTGGGTCAGGATTATAAAAAATAATAAATTGTCCCTTGAGGATAACTGTCTCAACCCTGCACACAAGCCTTTGTTTTCACAAATGGGTAGCACTTTGTTTTCAATCGAAACTGTAAAATGGGAATACTATATCAAAGTGTAGATTCATGCTTGTTTTTATATATTTATATCTTTGACATTCGGCAGGCAGCTGTGTGCTATGGTGGGAATAATAGGCAGCCTATTATTCCCACCATATGCCATAAGCCTTTAAGGGTAGTGAGGCTCTGGCTGCTGCAGGCACAGGCTCTCCTCTGTAATAGCCTGTAATTCCTCCTGTCTATTAAAATCACCAACACAGCCTGACAGCATGTACACACAAAAAAAGACTCTAAAGGCACATGCCTGTGCTAAATTTGTGAGGACTTTTAGATTTTTTCTAAATTGCTAGTCCATATAAGGATCTCTTTTGTGGATGGATAACAACCCCAAATCAAAAAATGTTCACAGATTATATGATGAGAGAGAAACAAAAAAAAAGCACAAGTTAAGCTAAGGTTGTCCTCAAAGACGCTTGTATAAACTTACACGCCATAAGATTGAGAGAAAAAGTGCAGTTGTACTATACACACACTCGTTGGTCTTTCAAACATTTGCATATTGAAACGTTCCTCAGTCCCTTTGCTGAGACTGAAAAAGAATGAAGTGAAGATAATTTAGACAAAGGTCAGGAGAGTTAAGCAGTTACTATGCAGCCGATCAGGCGTGTGTGTATTCGGCTCTCAGGCTCTTAAGAGATATGTGGCCCTGAACTCATCTTTTCACACAAACCACAGAAATTAGTTCTACTACTTTCATGCACAAGAAAAAGTGTGTATTGGGGTGGGAAGTGGATGGGGTAGGGGGGCTGAATGATACAGGTGCCAGACTCCCTCCCAACAGCCCCGTGGCGGCCGGAGAAGTTAATTGGCAGCATCTGGCTGTCTGGGAGCCCAAGTGCCCATCCGTGCAGCTCCTGTTTCTACCCCACCTTTCTTCTGCACATCCCTCCTTCCCTCCGGTGGCTGCTGCCGCCCCTGACACTCACTCGGTGACACCAGTCTGGCTCCGAGCTGTGAACGTAAAGTGTGTGCGTGTGTATCTGTGATATACTGGGGAGTACGGAGGCAGACAGGGCAGCCAGGCCCCCAGCTGCCATCACTGTGCCAAGGGAAATGTGGGCAGACAGGCTGGCATCTTTGTGCCAGAGCTTGCATGGCCCTGAGGGAGGACTGCAGGAGGACACAAACAGAGGAGGGGAGGACTGATAGATAGATTGTGTATGAGTGCAGTTCTACAGGACTGGTGACAAGCACAACATGTTTTTTTTATCCCTTCTGCCCTGATTAAGAAGGTTTTTTAGTCCACAGGTGTCAGTGAGTTCACTCTCATTGACACTACTCTTGCCATTTCCTTTTTTATTGCAAGAATGCTGTTATTCTCCCACTTTTTCAAACAGCCTTTTTGGAAATTGACTCAGGTAAAGTAAAAGTAAGATTCTTCACATCTTAGCAACTATGGCCCAAAAACCTTGGAGAAGATTGTGTCTAACCAATATCCACTTAGTTAAAATTTAATCAGGTTTTTGGAAAAGTTGACTTAACTGAAACGTCTCTTCTCAGCGTCTCAAGTGACGTTTTGATACAACGTGATGCTGATAATTGTACTTTCCGTCAGATGTTGGATCTGAATTCAGCCTTTGGCTATTGGATTGTAATTGAAAGGATAAGGAGTTTTGTTGGTGTGTCAGATTCTATTCTAAAATGTTTTCTTTGTATTTGTCAAATCTTTTTTTTTGTCGCTGCCTTAGAGTTCATGCCCTCTTGAACTCCAGCTCAGTATGGTGTACCTCAGGGTGCCATTTTGGAGACCTTGTTATTTTATAACCTTTACCTTTATCTGTTCCATCTCGAGTTTTTATCACCTAAGAAATATCAGAAAGTTGTGTTCCACTGAGTTTAAGTCTGAACTGTAAATGGTCATTCAAGGTTTTAATTTGTCAAGGTTAAATTAATATAATAATAAAATATCCTTGAAGCATCTGGGGCATATGAAATGTTCCTGCCAGGCTTAATTTAGAATACCTCAGATCCTGGAATAAAATAAGAGTACATAAGACCATGGTTCTTACCTGTAGAGCCCTACATCGAAAACCACTGATCTGTATAACAGAACTTAATGTTCTATGTGCCTCACAGTTCCCTGAGGTCATGTGATCAGGCCCTTCTAACTGTATCACACACAAGGCTCAAAACAAAAAGTGACAAAACTTTTGCTACAGTAGCCATGGAATCGCGAACCATGCTGAGTTTAAAAATAAAACATGTTTTATTGCTTTTATTTGTTTTTTAATTTTTTGATTGTTAAGCACTTTGTGTTTTTTGACTTGAAAGGTGCTATATAAACAACATTTTACGTTACCCTGCTTTTTTTATGCTGATCTGGCTGCAAAGTATGAGCTGGTGATTTTTCATTTGACTTTGTTGTCTTTGTGTAATTTTGATTTCAGCTGTCATTTTAGTGAAAGTTAGCTTGTTAATTTTGAAGCTTTTCCATCAGATACACATTAAAAGCAGAATTATATTTGCTTTTTTGTATAAAAACTGTTGCAATTAATTATTTATCATTTTATACATTTATTAAACATTTGGATTCCTTAAATATTTCTTCAAGCCAGAGGCTTTTTTGAGTAGACATGAAAAAAACTAAAGACAGACAATATAATCTATTCCCAAATAGAAGCCAAACATGATTAAGAATGAATTTTTAAATTAAATTAAATTCTATTTTATTTGAAATATATTGAACTGCAGGTGGTAGCTATGTTTACTTGCAGCAAAACAGCTGGGACCTTTCTGCATGAAGTTTGCATGTTCTCCCTGTTCATACATGGGTTTCCTTTGGTGACCTGGAAAGGGAAATGTTGAATTCCTGTTGAATCTTATCAATATTACGGGTCCTGCAGGTTGGTACCCCTACCTGCCTGTGTTATATCTAACTGAAAGCTCACTATGAATGCAGTTCAAAAGTCGTTCACATTTTCTCACTAAAAGTAAATTTCTGTTTGAAACTATGGGAATACACGGGACTCTGAAGGGTACAAGGTTTTTGGCACAGCACGGGTACAGGTGTTTCGTTTACACAAGTCATAGTATCACATTTTTCAAAATTATTTTCACTGAGCATTAAGTGTGCCTCCCTGTTAATCTTAGCATGTTCAGATATGACCAATGAAAGTAATTTAAAAAAATGGCAGCAGTTAACTTAATTTTCTTGTAATATTTAAAGGATGAATTGTACAGAAGTGACTCATTAATATAGACTTCTTACATATAGAATATTTTTGAAGAAAAAAGGTAGAGAATTTGATGAAATTAGCATATTTCTGACTGTTAATCCTGCTTTGTGCTTGTGGTGAAGGAAACATTTTATCATAGAAGAAAAAATCAGTTCAAATAAAGTCCAGTGAACTATGAAAGTAGAAAATCTCATCATCTGATAAAACGCTGCAGAAGAAAAGAGGATGTTTTTTTAATGCATGCTCTTACTAAACATATCAACAAACCTCAAAAAGCACAACCTAAAGGTTTTTTTTAAGACTCACTTGTCTTTCAAGCTTTAAATAATCAAAAACCGAAATAAACCTAAAATTCTAAATGTTTCATTGTTACACGAGAACATGTTTTTCTCTTTGCTTCCACATTAAATCTCCAGTTAAGTTTACTCATGTTGAAAATGTAACTGAACAAAAGAGTCAGCTGCACAGATTAGTCATTTGTTTCTGCTGCTCGTCATCACATGATTCAATCTGGTGGCTCTTCGGTCTGATCAGTGTAATGACCTACAAGACGTGAGCTCATCCATGTACAGATTCAATAAAAAGTGATTTTAGAATGTGTCATGAGTTGCACTGCCAGTCGCTGAGTACATTTCCACCAAAGAATGAGCTCATCTCTCCTTCACTGTATCCGACACACACGGATGCAAAGCACGATGCACAGCAGTAGTGATGCTGAGATCACTTCTCTCTGTGTTACTGGGTTGACTCATTGTGAGATCAGAGGATGTTTTCTCATATCTTACATTATTTAGTCATGTGCTGTGTACAACGGTGACTTCACTTTGTTAAAACAAACCAGGTGCTTGTGGTTAAAACTCTGTGCAAGTCACTCGACAGTAGTTGGATTTTTGTGTTTTAGATCAGTAAATAACTTGTCAAACAATAAAGATGAAACACAAATGAAGAAGTCTAGACTTTTTAAAAAAAATGTTTGATCAACTCATGAGTTACTTCTACAGTTTACTTTATTCAGATCATGTACTTTATTAATGTCTCTGTGTGTATATTTTGTCCTCGTGTGCGTCTCTGTTATTATTATTATACCGACTCTGTCTGGCGCCAGTCTGTCTGTTCTGTTCCACACACACACTCACACACATGCTGTCAATACTGTAATGGGAGTATAATGTTACACTTTGGGAAATGCTCCATCACACAATTATAGGTGGATGGTCTCATCTTTCTCCTCTCCCAAGTCCAGTGCCAGCTCATCTTGTCCCACTCCCACCAGCAAACTCACCATGTCTCATGAGGGGCTTAGCGCTGAGATCATCACGTTAGCGTCTGTGCGTGTGATTAAATCTTTTTTGATGGTTGCTTACGTGCGTTTTCTTTAATCCAGGCAGATGTGCACCTGCCTTGTTGCCCCACGAGGGAGGTGTGGTGCCAGAGTGGCACAGAAACAGTGATCATCTGCTCTCTGCTAATTGCCCCTGCTGCCCCGCAGGACGCTGGGGAGAGGGTTACCATCAGATCCAGCATGCTGAGTCTAGCTTAGATCCAGAGGGATGTGTTTGGGGGTTTACTCCATCACATAAACATATTTTAAAGTGCTTCTGTTGCACACTGCTATCATTTTTGACATTGAATATCTTATATATATATATATATATATATATATATATAAGTATTTATTTTATATATCCCATTATTTTAAATTTACTCCTATTACTTCTCAATAGGTCACCTCTCATTCAGTCCTGTAGCCCTCTACTGGTACATTCAGGCATCATCACCCTGCTCAGAGAACAGACAGTAAAAAACATTTCACATCTTGTGTATGGATACATAAACTAATATTTGGTGTTCTTCAGTTCATAAGTAAGAAATATGCTGCAGAGTTATTGATGAGAATATTATTTTAAGACAGAGGATTAATTTATTCTCTGTTTGTTTTCCTCATTATCACTTTCTTTGAGTAAACCAGCCGGAGGGCCGACTGTAAATCTTTTACCACTTTTTTTCTTCGCGTGCTGCCTCGGGGGTGATGAAAACTCCAAATGTTCAGATTCAGTGTGGAACAGATTAACGATTTCACTTAGAGACTCATATTCACGTTTTCACTGAAATCTTTTACAGGGTGAGAATTCCTATTTTGAGAGGTGATGACAACAACAGGCAGTTTTTTTGTACTTTTAACAGAATATTTTTTATGGGAAAATTAAAGAGGAATATCACAGCTATGAGGTATAAATTCCTGTGAGACTATAAATGAATCCAGGATGTTGATGAACATCCGCACAGATAAAAATACATCAACTTCTCCCTCTGTATTAAACAAATTACCAGAACAAACTGAATAACTTATGAATAGTTATGTTTCTTTTAGATGAAGCTACAAGATTTATGACTGTCTCTATGATTTATGGAAATAACTGCACACTTTGTGCCTGCTGCATAATACGAACTGAAGTGGAGCACCGGGGGGGATGAGCTGATATTGACTGAGCTGATCCAGCTAATTCACCTTAAAATTCATTGAGGTCTAAAAGCTGCGGATCATCAACAGTTCGGCAAATGAAATTCAACACTCAACACGCAAATATCAGCGAGGAGAGAACGGTCTTTTACAGTGTTCCTCAAAATAAGCAACAAATAAAAAATAAATAATAAACACACCTAATGGAGGAGTTTCCACCTTCAGGTGAGAGTGTCTTTACTCGGCCATGTTTCAGTCTCACCGGAGGGCTGTTTCTGACCCGAGACAGCCGCTAACAGTGTGTTGTCTCCACAGGTGAGCAAATCTCAGTTCTCTTGTTACAGGAAAGCCCATAACTCACAAGTGTTATTGCCTCCTGCAAAAAAAACAAAACAAAAAAACTTACTGCTGCTAGCCAGAGAATTCGACCACTGGCATTAATCCCCAGAGGCTTTTTTAAATGTTTTTTATTTCACACAGCGGTAAGTGCAATGTGTGTCTCCTTATGCTTGCATACACACTCACACATACACTCTGCAGCAGAAACTCACTTCAAAAAAATCAAAATTAAAGAGAAACTGTGTCTCTTGAGAAGGTGTTTGGCCCCCTGCTGTACATCCGATTCTGTGTCGCTGCATGTGGAGGTTTGCCCCAGTCAAAGGACACATTCTTATGAAGCTGCAGTCAAATAAATATGTTGTACCACCAAATACAATATACAAAGGCAGCACAGGTTGCCTAGTAACACTGTCTCCAAAAAGCTTTGTTGCAGCTTGATACCAGATAAATAAATAAATAAAGTGGATGCTTCAAGAATATATGATACGGTCAGTGTGTATTTACTTGTTCTGACGCACACGCACACATTTGTCCTCACTTTCACACAGGAACAAACACTCCTGGATGATTCAGAGGCAGTTTTCCGCTTCGCTTCGCATGCAAAACAAACAAACATCAACAACAACGAAAACACAAACACACATACACAAAGCCATGCTTTTAAAACAAAGAGCCTATCTAACATCTGGCATCATTTTAAAGTGCCAGGAAATAGTGCCTTTTCAATTATCGGTGGAGTAATACAGAGCGGGTGAAGAAACGTGTCATTCGGTGTGAAATGTTTGCCAAATGGACTCACTATTTGTTTTAAATGAGCTGGTGCGATTCCGTGGAACTTGACAGTTATATGGGCTCACTGGGAGACATTTAACTTTCCTAACAGTTGACAGGATGACAAGCCTGAAGTGACAACAGCAATATAGAGAAATAAAAGGGAGCGGGTCAGCGTGCGTGTTCTTGTGAGTTCCGTCCACTAAGTTTCTGCCTTTGTCTGCGAGAGTGCTCAGAGCGGCAGTGATTGGCGTGTCCTCTACGCTTGATTGATTTGAAAATATAGACAAAGTGTCTCTCGTATGAAAGCCACCAATTTATGAGCCTTCATCTCAGCACCAGTGCCATCAGAATCAGAGCAGAAGTTTGTATCTACAAATAGTTCAGATTGTAGAAAAGCTGTGCCACACAAACTGACAGCCTTCTCTTTGTATTTTCTTCTTGTCTCTTTACTTGTTCCTTTCTCTGTTTGTCATCTACTTACTGCATTTGTCTTGTGTTTCACTTTGAATTCCTCTTTGGCTCTCATCTCTTTTTATTCTTGGAGGCTGTGAGGAGACGCTCTGGAGGTTAACTTGTCCCACAGCTCGCTGTGAAAGGAGTGACCTTGATGTTGCTCACATACGGTTTGAGCTGGTGGTGTTGTTTTGGTGTGTGACTCTTTTCATATCCCTGTTTATCTCTCTGTTTGTGTTTCTCTGTAATCACTGAATTGTAAAACCGTGCATGAGTGTGCTGTTATTCAAACAGAGCTTCTCACTTTTTGCTTCTTCCCACGCAGTGATAATTCTGTTTGGCAACGGTACCTTTGTGCCACGTCAAGAGATGGGCAGAGTAGAGACACGGGGAGGAACCATTTAGATCAAATAAATTGTGAGCTTCGGAGCAGGAATGGTCACTGTTCAGATAAAACCCAAAGACACTGAGCAGTGATGTGTGTGTGTGTGTTGAAGATCTGTGGGTGTTTTTACATGTGCATTTATGACTGTGGTGTTCAAACGAGGTTTACCACCTCCCCACCCTCTTTTTTTTTAATACATAACAACTTTCAGAGACATTTTCTCTAGCCTATAAATATAATGCTGTGATGGGACAAGCAGCTTTAATTAAAATCAATAGCCAGGACTTTTCCAGTCTCCGGCAAGGTCACACATCTCCCAGCAGGGAGAAGGAGAAATGGAGAGAAGGGGGGATTGCATGGATGGTCGCAGCCAAACAGGGAAATATGCAGAAAGGTGAGGCGTCATCATATTTTAATTAACCTGTACCTTGGGGGTCTGGTAATACAGTAACACATGAGTGTGTTTGGAGCTCGGTGCAGAGGGGTGTTATAACACACGTGGTGTCACGTTTGGTTTGTCCTTCCCAGTAAACTCTACTGAAACCTTTGCAATAACCACGTTTTAGGAACCATGTTGTATAAAATGTGTCAGAAAGGTTTGATTTTGTTACAGAACTTGGATTTTTCTTGCAGCTTTACAGGCTGTGAGATAACTCTGGTAAGCGGACTCCAGTTGGGGTGTGGTATAGCTAGCCACTAGCTGCATTAGTATTCTGCAGAGATCGCCACATGCAGAGACATTTTCTTTTCTCTATGTCTGAAGGAATAATCAGCTTCACCTGTCACTGCTTTGTCCCTATAAGAGGCTGAGTGATTTAGATTTTTTGTTTCACCAGTTACCTACAGAGGTGTGTTCAGTCCGTGTGTGTGCGCACACTATACATGTCTATCCAGAGAACTCAGATGAGTCTCCTTCGTGGGTTTTTTCCCTCTTCAGGGGTGAGTCAGGAAAATAGCTTGACTCTGTCAGAGTCAGCACTGAGCAGTCCGTATTCTGTTTGCTGATTATCAAAACCTGTTTCTGTCGTGGCCCTGATAGCATCTTCATCTGATGTGTTGCCAGAGCTGCAGACTCACCAGCCAACCCCACCATCACTGAGCTGCCACACCGCTAGCCACAACCCCTTCCCGTATATCTTTGTATCAGTCCCAGATCTGCCATCACCCTGCTTTCTCATCTCCTCCTTATCTCCTTATTTCACCTTTCTCCCGGTTCCAACTACCCCAAACAGACCAATCACTCACCATCTTCATCTTTTTCTCACTTTTATCCTGCAAGCTCACAGCATCTATTTTTCCTGTGTTGCACATACATATACAAGTCAGTGAGTGACAGGACAACACCAAAGAGATTTGCAGTGATATGAACAAAAAAAGAAAGATAGAAGAGGGAAAACAAATAGAAGCATTTACCCAGGATTTGTTCAGCATTTTTCTCTGTTTGTCTTAATAGTAAATATCAATAAAGAGTGTGAAAAGATAACAGCAGAGATGATCTGTTTGCTGCAGAAGTGTTATCATGGACCCTGTTGAGTGTTAAGTGCAGGGATCAGTCCGTTTTATCCATTGAAACAATTAGCACTTTAACATCACCAGACATCGCCAGTCACTAGAAATACAATCATTTAATTTGTATGTATGTTTCCACTTGCCCTTCCTTTGATGTAGTAGTTCATGTTCCTGATGTTTTCCTGAAATCACGTAAGACTCTGGATCCCCCATGAAGCAACAAAAATACATATTATTGAAAATTCTTCTTTAATTCTTGGATGGTATTATGCTTTAAATGATAATTACAACATTGATTTATTCTCAGTTCCTCATTTTCATTACTAGAAACTCATAATGGTGATGAGGGAGGCAAAGTAACAAGTTGATGCTCTCAAGAACTTTTGTTTCCTTTTTGTTTAAATTTACACAAACTGTTGCTCACTCCAAATGTTCCAAAAAATTGAAAATATCGTATGTAGTTGTGGAATAAATTACATCTTTTGTGTGTTACAGGCAGAGGCTGCCAGCCAAAAATGTCTACTACTACCGATGTCCTGACCACAGACGCAACTATGTCATGTCTTTTGCCTTTTGCTTTGACCGAGAGGACGACGTATACCAGTTTGCTTACTGCTACCCGTACACCTACACCAGACTGCAGCATTACCTCGCCAGCTTGGAGCGCAGGAACCTTCCCTACCTGCAGAGGGAACAGCTTGGTCTCAGTGTGGTAAGTCCCCGAGTGGAAAGTGACCCAAGCAGATGAAGAAGGAAAAATATGGCGTGGGAGGTGATTATAGTTAGAGGAGAGAGGTTGAACTGTAGTGAGGATTAAAGATGGAGGCTTTTTGAGATGTGTTGTGGGTGTGTGTTTAGATTAAAAAGACCCCGACTGGTAACTTAGTTGTGCCTGTTGGTCATGAATTCAGCTTCTCATGTTATTATTAGGATTGTTAGACTGTGAGAAGATGGACTGTAAGCCTGTGTGTGTGTGTGTAATCAGCAGAGCTCTCACCTCAGCAGTAGGAGCTAGTGTATCATACATGCAGCCTCCAGTCTTGTCTGTTCTTATCAAATAATTGTAGGAGAAAAACTCATTAGAAATGCTTGAGAGATTATGACTTTTTCCTCTGTCCTCCAACATTCGTCAGGGAAAACTTGCTCCAAGGGAGATACCATGTAAGTACAGGTACTTATAAGGAGCACTTGACCATAAAATCTAAAAATTGCTCAGAAATTTAGAAGCAGCTGATGACACAGGGCACGATTTGATAAGAAGGGGGGGTTGTTTTACTTCTACAACATATTACTGTGATGGTCTGTGTTCATGATGAAGATTTATATTTGTCGTTTAGATTTTATTTTATTGCTCTTTAGTGGTAATTTAACATTGAAAGATAGTACGCAAAAATAAATGTTTGTTTTTTGTCCAATGACATTGAATCCGATGGTTAAATTTATCCATAAGATTAAGTGTTGATCAGTTGGACTGGAAATGTCATAAAGCAAGAGGCCCTTCCATTAATAACAGTCTTTCTGAGGTTTCTGTTGAATATTTTAGCTCCACAGGTGTTCTTACCTTCATAGTGGGTGTGAAAACAGGTCAACAACTTCTCTTTCAGTTTTAATCTCTCAAACTACGCAGGTGGCGATAAAACCCGAGTTCTTCCGAGTTCGAACGGCCTGTATCTGTTTTATCACAACTACTTTGTTCGTTAGTATTCGGCAGCTCCCGCAGTTGAAACCACGTCTAGCATGCTGCTAGCTAAAAGCTGTAGCATAAGACGTAGCAAACAGGAAGAGAGAATGTCTGATGTTGCCATGCGCAGCGGGGCAGGAAACAGTATACCTTGCTCTCATTGGCTAGTTTGTTAGCCTATCTGAGTCCAGCAAATTCGAAAGTGAATATGAACAAGCTGCTGCTTGAAGCTGCTGCCGGAACCAGTCGGATTTTAATGCAGACAGATTGAAAGGTCTGTTAATCAGTGTTTCCTGACGTTTTCTAGATATAAAGATTTTTATAGATTTATAGATTTTTATAAGATTTTTTATATTACAGGTTAATACTTAAGAAATAACCACAAAGTCCTGAAATTTGTATGAAATGGCCTTTTTAACACTGTAAAATCCTACTGTAAATATTTTTATTTGTTGTAGTTTTTAACAATTTTACAGCTTGATTGTTGTTGTCAGTTTTTATTTCCTTGCATCTTTTGTCACCTGGTGAGTGAAATTCTAGGTTGGTTAATGCAGTACGATTTAGCTTCTGGATTAGATCTGTTCATAGTAGTAATCTTCAAAAACTTGATTGCATTATTTACATTTTTTGACTGAGGGAATGGCAGACGTCCAACCATCCGTCCAATTTCCAACCACATTTGATCTTTTTCTGGGATTCATGGAGCCGGTGTCCGCGTCACTGGGTGAGAGACGGGGTTACAGTCTGGACAGTTCCGTGCTTTAACAATCCAGCGCTCCTACCTAAGATCAATTCAGAATCCAGATGCCAGAGTACTCGTAGAAAACTCACACATGTACAAGGAGAACATGCAAACTCCACACAGATAGGTCCCAGCTAGGTTTCAAACCCACCCGCTGCTGCTTCTGCTGCTGCAAGGAGGCACTGCTAATCAGCTGTGTCACTGTGCAGTCCACAAGTTTTACCATAAAAGTAAAATGTCCCTTATTGTATACTATAATATACAATGCAGCCTGTGTGGCGCTTTGTGTTCGCTTCATTTTTTAAGTTGCATCATCTCTCTCAGAAAGACAGAGAGGAACAGTGGCAGGACAGACCTGGTTGGTTCAGCTCACACAGTCAGCATTAGTATTCATAGTCAAAGAGAGCTTTTATGACCGTATTTTTCTTTTTATGTTCTCTGGGCCTTGGTCGCAGACAGCTCAGCCCCGCCCGCTCATATCTCTTTCCCTGTCTGCATCCTGTCTTTCTGTTACCATTTCTTCCCTCTCCTTCACATGTGCGTATGCCACTACATGCACACACACACACACACACACACAGGTCACAAGGAAAGTGATGAGAATGGGTAAAGGGAGCTTTCTGACTGCATCAAAGTTTGAAGACAGATTGCTGTAATTTCCAGGGCAGAGTCTTTGGAAACGGCTAGGACACCAGAATAGCTTTAACCTTCTAATGGGTACAGTTATCTCATAAGGATGGAAATAAGATCTCGAGCCATTTGCTCTGGCATGCTTCTATCTTGCAGCTTAATTTGTTTTCTGTAATGTATTCCTCCACATAAAATCTCTTCAGCCTACATTATTAGGTTCAAATACTTTAAAAGAGCGAGTTTCTTTTTAATTTTTAACTTCATCCGTTTTTATCACTGTTAAGGCGGTAACGTCTGCTGATTTGTAGGCGGGTATGTTTCACACTCAAATCAAGATTCATTTAAACTTGGTGCTTTGGGTTTAATGTGTGAATGACTTTGAACTAGCTTGTGTTTTTGTGTGATGTGTTGCACTGGAAGTCAGTTTAACTGAAAAAATGAGGGGAGGAAAGACTTGAGAGACATGCAGCTCTGAGATGAATTAATAGGGCTCGTTTGGGATGATTTAATTTTCACATTCCCGTCATGTTCTCGTCATATTCCCTCCTGCCTGCTGGGAAATGAGACAGTAAGAAAGGAATTCACCTTTTCAGGGGACCAACTCTCTTTTCCATATACAACAATTAGTGGCAAGCCCCATCATCTCCTGATTTTTTTTTTTCACCTCACATTTAGTTTACTGTCATCATCTGAAACCCATCACCTTATTTGTCTTCCTTATCGTCAAAATAAGAAAGTTGATCTAATAAAATGGGAAATACCAATGAGGGTTCACAGCTTTAGATGTTTCACTTATCTTAAAGATCTGAATCTTGATGTCTTCACAGCATTGTTCCTGCAGCTTTTGAGCTTTTGCACATGACTTTTAGTCAACCTCCTCTATAGACAGCAGTGTCTTGGGGTCATTTGTGGTTATCATGGTACACTTCTAAAAGATGTAGAAGTGTACCAATGTTTAACCATCTTGTGATGTTCAAACATTGATATACCTCTGTTCTTTAAATACCCAGCCACACCTGATTCAATACACCCTAGTTTCACATTACAGCTCTGCTGACTCAGTAAACATCAGTACATGAACTTTTTCCAATAACTGACCTACGTTCCTCCTTACTCAGATTGATCTTATTCCAAGTAAAACCTTCTTGTCTCAGTTCACTACTTGGGTCATCTTTTTCAGCTTTCTCTAATAACCTTCTAAGTCATTTTGAATCTGAAAGTATGTATTTCTAAAGGGTTAATAAGGTTTCAATCACTGGGTATCAAAAGATTTTTTACTGTATTTATTTCTTGGTTATCAGATGTTTTTATTGACATATTTGTTACAAATAGAAAACATTTGTGCATACACAATTTAGTCCTAACACACGGCTTTAAAAGACATACACACTCACTGTTCGTCAAACAGATACACACAGACAGAAAGAGAGAAATATTTGAAAAATTCATCTTATTTCCCAGAGGAAGAGGTTTGATTCTTGTGCTTGCTTTGCTGGATCCATGGAACTGTGTCTCCTCTGGTTCCTGTCTGAACATTTCCTTTAGTGGACCATCCTGACACCATCTGAGAACACTGCTCTCCCAAGGCGTCTGTGTCCACAGAGGTTCAGGGAATAAGACAAATGGCTTTTAACTTGCTACACTACTAACAAGCCTTTTTGAAATGACCCCTCGCTGCATCTTTCAAAATACACTCCGGTGCCAACGGTATTGGGACACCCTTCCAAGCCATCAAATGTAGGTTTCCAATCACTTCAGTCGCCACACAAATATACAATCAAGCACCACCTTCAAACATTTGTGAAAAAAAAAAAAGTTTTCTCAATAATGCAGTGAATTTCAGTCTGGTACCCTGATAGGATACCACCTGTGCAATATCTATAATGTGTGGAATCTTTCAACTTTGAGCAGATTCATTAATTGCTTCAACATGTCATATGGCCTTCAGATCAGCTCAAGAACTGTGCACAGAGAGCTTTGGGGAATGGGTTTCTATGGCTGAGCAGCTACACCCAAACCTTACATCACCAAATGCAATGTAAAATGTTGGATGCATCTAGACACTAGACCAGTGGAGATTCCCTGGAGTGATGACTCATGCTTCTCTGTTAGGTTATGCCAGAGGTCTGATAGTCTCTATCAGCTTCACTATAAAAGACTGCTCAACAATATTATGGGCGGAGCCACACTCCAATGTACTAGCCTTTTTTTGACTGCTCGCACGTCATGCATGATTTTAGTAACACTTTCATAAATTATTTTATCCACAACAAAGAATATGGTGCAGGCTTGTTTTTCTTGAGTTAGACTTGGCTCCTTGGTTCTAGTGAAAAGAAACCTCATAATACTTCATTATACCAAGACAGTTCTGGGCAATTTTATGATCCTGACTTTGTTGAACAGTTTGGAGAGAACCTTACTGTTCCAACGTGACCCACTACAAAAAGCAAGATCCATAAAGACATGAGTGAGAGAGTTTGGTGTGGAGGAGCTTGATTGGCCGTGCGTGGAGTTCTGACCTCGGCATTATTAAGATGAAATAAAGCAGAGGCTGTGAGACAGACCTTCTTGTTCAAAATCTGTGCCTAACCCAACACAACTGCCTCTGGAAGAATTGTCCAAAATTCCCACAAACACACTCCTACACTTTGTGGAAAGCTGTCTTGGATGGGTTGACAATTGCTGCAAAGGATGTGTCAACTCCACATTAAACACTACAGATACACAATGGGATGTCAATAAAGTTCTTGCATGTGAATCTATCCTAATACTTAACAAACTAAAACTGCAATGTAATCTATTTCATTTTTTCTTTGTGTCACAATTGTCCCTCTGGCCATCTGGAATTGAACGCACCTTTTTTGCCCAGCTTGGCTGTTGACAAAGTGTTTTCCTTTTCTTTCACCAGCAGGCAGTGGCTGCCCTGGAGTTGCAGAGGCAGCAGTTTGAGGTTTTTCTTGTGTTGGCCCCAGCAGGGAGGGCAAGGCTATGACACTATTAGTCACCTCTGACACAGCACAGCCTCTGTCTGTAAACCAGATGGAAAGAAAGTGTAAATGAGATAGCTGCCTCATGGTGGGAAAGTGAACGGGCTACAGACCAGCCTTAACCCTGCGTGCAGCTCTCCAGGCCTGTCCTTGCTCTCTAATAAGCTTAGATTTGGTTTGAATCGTCAAATCAAGGAAAACTACTGATATAAGCATCACAGTGCAGAGATGTCATATCCATTTAGGTTTGTTTTTTACTTACTTTTTTGTTTAAATCCAACAATTTAGAGCGAGATTGTGATTGATCACTTGTAGTGTGTTAAATAAAAG
This sequence comes from Pachypanchax playfairii, assembly GCA_006937955.1. Classification (NCBI taxonomy): domain Eukaryota; kingdom Metazoa; phylum Chordata; class Actinopteri; order Cyprinodontiformes; family Aplocheilidae; genus Pachypanchax; species Pachypanchax playfairii. The sequence goes on along the minus strand of SSNP01000004.1, from coordinate 7,186,569 downwards.
CAGCAGTATCCATCAGCCACAGCGATTTAACTTTGCTAACACTGTTGTGATTGAATTTGAGACCTAATCCTGTGTGCTGTGAGAGTTCATTTACCATGTCTGGGTGTCTGCTCAGCGGGAGCGGAGTCTGCAAGATTTTTTTTTTTTCTTTTGGTTAGTCTGGAGCAACAGGAGTGGAGTGGACACTGCGGCTGTATCTTCCTGCCTGCCTGCCTCTCTCTTTCCTTATCTCCATGTTGTACACTGTGTGCCAAGATCCAATCAATAGCCACTTCAACTGTGGAGAGAGAAGAAGGTCAGCAGCCACACTGGAGAAGCCAGGGTAGGCAAGCAGATAGAGATGCTAGAAACACGGGCAGGATGCTTCAGTCTTTGTGTTAAAGCGACGCTTTTCCACCTGGATGTTTCATTTGACAAGTTTTCTAATTGCTTTTCCACACGCGATATAACGTCACCAACTAATAAAACACCATCTATTGCGACAAAGTGGTGGTTTTAATTACAGGAACTAATTAATGCTAGCTTTTTTTCCGGAAGCTGGCTACGATGTTTGAGTTCTTGACACTGAGGCTCTTCTGTGAATGACTCTCTAATGAGTTTGTAATAAAGAGAACCCTTCATCCACTCACTGCCTGCCTCCTTCAAAGGCCAACTACTGAACGGTCATTAAGCATTTTATTGTGTGGATGAAGTGATGCTGCAAAGGGAAACCATGTGATAGATTCAAAAATCAGTTAGCTATATCTTTCCTTGGAAGCAAAAATAAATAAATTAATTAAAAATTAGAATCATAATGGTGGAAACATTTTTCAGATTGTTTATTAAAAGTTTGAATGTAGCTTAAAAAACAAACAAACTCCAGTACCAGTAAATATCTGGACTGGTCTGTTGGATTTTGTTATGAATGACACTCCATCATACATGAGATCACAGATGTATAAAACAAAACAAAATACAATATTAACAGTAACTTAAAAAACTGTATTTTAGGCAACTCATACACTGTGTCATATAACTTTGAATGCACACTGCTTTTAAGATAAGACCATAAGCTGAAAATTCGTCGTATCAGTGTGTTGGTAATGCTTTTTATTTAGTACTTTAGTTGTGGGCTAAAAAAAATGTAAATCCCACTTTCTTCCTTAAAGGTGCAATATGGACCATTTTCATAAAAAGCAATATTTTTAACAAAATAATGTGTTAAGAGGGGTGTAGAATGAAAATATAGCATTTTCTTTAGAAATTATATTCAAAGTAAAATGTAATAAAATGGTTTATTCTGACGGGCACAAGGTTGGCATTTTGTTTACATCTTTCAGCCAATAGCAGGCAAGAGTAGCGGGCATCATTGCGGGTTGCCTAATACGGTGACTAGTCCATAATAGCAAGGATGGTACTGTAGAGGGTAGCGGAGTCGGTGGGTCAAGAAGCTGCTGTAGAGCACCGGGGATTTTGTTGTCCTTCTTGGGAGAGGAGTAACCTTTCAGAGTGGGTTTTGGTCGGAGCATCACAGCGCATGTGAGGATCATGAGCTGAGCACAAAGGTTGTTGTGGCGTTCGTGTTCCATATTCCACCTTTAAGTTTTAATCAAAGTTTTTTAATTGTTTTTTTTTTTTAATCTTTTTTGCTTGTAAATGTTACATACCCCTGCATTACATTTTTTCCATGTCTTTCTTGGCCTTTACATTTGTTATAAATTATTTTTTGTCTGCCTCAGGAAGTTTAGCATTTTTCTTGTCAGCAGCTAACAGGTATCTGTAAAAAAGGCTCTTCATCATCTGGTTATATGTTAATCTCCGCCTACAGCACCTCGGCATCAGAACTGCAAGGAAATTCTTTGAAGATATAAAGGTCATCGTTGTATCAATGCATGTTTCATGGCAACTGTATTGTTTTTCCCCCCTTTTTTTTTTTTTTTTCCTTAATGAGTGACTGTTATTAAATCTGAGTCTTCTAACCATCATGGAAGTGTCTGTTATCAGAAGAATCTCAGAGAAATGCAGCACCTGGACTGTCTTTGGCCTCAGTTGAGTAAGAAGACTATCCAGTGGGAGCAGAAGATAAGCAGGTTTATGATCTATGTCCTTATGTTATAGTTCTGTATGGCGTCTTATCTCCAGCTAATGGTTCCCTAAGGATACTTGCCGCTTTGTTACGCATCTCCACCCTTGCATCTCTCCCATCTCTCTGGTGATCAAGAACGCAGTAATGAGGAAGAGGTGGTGTGGACTTGGAGGAGGTGGGGAGTGCATTAAGCATGGCTCTTAATGTGTTGCCCACTGTGAAAGAGAGGGAGTGCACTTCCACCGTCTGTGTCTGGGATATGTGTAGAAAAGAATACGTGTGATAAATAGATTCAAGTATCACAGGTGAGGGTTTGTGAATTTGTTTTCAGATGTTCTTGTGGTGCTGACCTCTCGCTGATTCTTATTATGAAGTGGCATTAAAACACACAAATTTAGGCTTACTCAGACAGAGATAATATTTATTTTGGAAATTGGAACTTATTCACACATTATTGGCTTAGCAGCCTGGCTCCACTCTCTCACTCCCTCTCCCACCTTTTGTCTCCTCTGCTTTCTGAATAGGCATTAGGCTAATAAAAAGATCTCTGAAATGACTGGTGATTTAGAGCGTAGCTTTCTTTCAGGTGAAGTCTTCTGCTAGGTTAAAAGTTGGGAACCTGCTCTATGAAATTAAATGCAACGATTAATGTTATTCCAGGCTAATCCTCCATAGAAAGTAGTCGACACGCATCTCTTCCTCTGCTCCTCTTTGTCTGTTTGCGTCCTCTGCTTTTTATCCTTCAGAGGAAAATCTATTCCCATCCTCACAGCTGTGTTACAACCATCTTTCTGTCCTCTGCTGCCAATGGAAATTTACTCAGCCTGCTTCTGAGATGGCTGTAAAGACAGAGCATTGAGCAACAAGCGCTCACTCCATCTCATGGGTGTCAGGGCTCTGCTCCCGAGGGGGGACACAATGAGGAGTAAAACAGATAGCATTTAAGGCTTTTAATAAATCAGAATACACCTTTCTGACAGTGTAATTGCTTTCCATTGCCTGGCCCAAATTCAGTAACGGGGAAGGAAAAAGAGGGTAAAGGAGGAGAAAACAAGAGAATGAAAAAAGACGGTGAGTGCAGAGTAATGCAGAGCGAGCTATACAGTAAATCATTTGTTCGAGGGAAAAGAATGAAAATTAATGAAAAAAGAGTCGCTTGCCCTCCAAAGGCAGCCAAGCTTGAAATTCACTTTGAGGGAAACTTAATTTGTAGTAAATGGGCAAAAAACATATTACTGCACAACACGTAAAGGGAGTGCACGGTGTGTCCGTCTGCTGCGTTTGTCTGTCGGCGTGTGTTTGTGGCAGATGAGGAACGCTATGCTCTGAATAGCTCAGCTGAGAGGGGGGGAAACACAGGAGCCTGTTAATAACTCCAGTAACAGCATTCTCTTTCTACATGACTGCTCTCCAGCGCTCATTTCCAACACGTCTGAATACAAGAGGAGCACAGAAGAACTTTTCAAAAGTTATTTCCAAAGAAGAAAGTTAGGCCCATTTACTGCAGGTGTTCTCAGTGTATCCGCACATGCATGGTTCAGTCATTGATTGGATATTAGCCTTAAAAGTAGAATCCTGAAGTCATCAAAATGATTATTTATTTTTTTCAGACCTAATTATAACAGAGACCTGTAACAATGCTCCCACCTGTGCTAAAATGTCTGCTTTACACAGCACAAAAGTTAGTTCAAATAATCATGTCTCAACAAACTTCTTTCAATCTTTCAGTTTACTCGGGATGTTTTTTTTTTTATATGAAAACGGCGGACACTGCTCGACTCTTTTGCAGAAATCTTTCTTGTGTGTTTCTGATCTAATTTTCATCACCTTTTATCTTTGTTTTGGGGTCTTTAATCTATCAGAGGTCCTCTCTGCTGTTAACAAGCTGTCCGTCTACCTGGTCACCTAAATCTGTACCCACAATGCCTCACTGTAGTGTCATTTTTAAACATACAATTAGACCCGTCTTCATTTCTACAGATATTTTTTTAAATAAAGCTTTTTTTAAAACAACATTTTTTAAGAACAATTCCGAATTTTTAAAACCCTCTCCAAAGTGGAGGGTTTTGCAAACTTTTTAGCAACAAACAATATCTGTTGCACTGTTACAGTTTTGAACCCAGGACCTTCTCACTGGAAGGCAGCAGTGCTACCAACTTCACCACCGTGCAGCCCCAGAAACAATGATGAGGGCTTTAACTGTTTTAAGCAGTAAATAAGAGGACAGGTACAGTTTGGAATTTATATGAATGGTAACGGGAATGGGAGACATGCTATATCTCATTTTAATGTACTTTCAATTTTAAGGATTGGCTCAGTCACTGTTATTCAGCTGGAATCCATCAAATCAAAGACATTAAAGATGCAGTTTTCTTGAATTTTTCATGATGTTTGAGATCACTTTTACATTTTTGTCTGCTGGACATATATGTACAACACAGTCTGTGTAGGTGTGGATGCAGAATACACAGCTTTGTGTTTCTGCAGGGTTAGATTACCTTTGAATCCTTGATACCGAGGATTGATTCAATCTAGTATATTTAGTGATAAGCTTAAGCCGAAAGCCAAGCATGACTGACAGGTCAGGGTTAAATTGTAGGACTGCAGACTTGTTGCAGTTTTATCCTCGCCTGCAGCTATAGACCTCATCACTCTAACTGTGTGTTACGAATTCTCTGTGAAGCAGATCAGGCGTCACATATTATCAAGTCGTTGACCTGAGCCTCTACTATAAGCTCTCAGCTTCCATTTCCTCAATGTTCCCACTTCACAGGCCCAAAAGTGGATGAAAGAATGCTTTATGTTTCAACATGCAAAGAGTGTGCCTGAAGTCCTCAGTGTCAGTGTACAACACTCACTGAGGATCTCCACTGGAACTAGAAACATCATGATTCATATGCACCAAAGTATCTGGCTACACTGTTGAGTACCGATGAAGCTAGAGGTTTAATTACACTCAAGGCAGGCGATGTCAACAAACTGAATATTTACAAAAACAGTACCTTCAGGTGTGATTTCCATCGCTCTTCAGGTGTGTGCCACTCTTTCCAGTCTATTGGCCGTACAGGAAGTCCATCCTTGAGTGAGAGCTCTGACTCCCCATCCTCCCTCAGTCTCAACTTCTCTGATTTAGACCAGCAGCTCGGCACAACTGGGGGGCCTGGAGACCCCTGATAACAAGCACTTCTAACCGGGTCACTGGCCTCAGCATAACTACAGAAGCATTAACCCACCAAAAACAAGGCATCGTTTTATACTTTCTTTCAGCTTTCCTTTGTGAATGTACTTCCTACTTGCACAAAATACTTTTTACTTTTCTTTTAGTTTGTCTTTATTTAACCTGAAGTGAAAATAAAGGAGGGAATGACAGCTCCTAGTTCAGTTTTACTGTTGACTTTTAAGTTTGTGCTTCGCTGTTGCATGTGTTTATTTGTGTGTGTTATTTGATAGATTTTGGTTAAGCATGAGAGAGATAGATGCCAGAGTCCTTTTCTTTTTCTTATGGTTCCATGTCTCCCTCTCTGTCTGGGCTCGTCTGCACCTGCATATTATGATATAGTGTCTGTGTTACAGCAGTCGATTGCCTTTAACAGGACTGGGGCTCAGTGGCCAAATTGAAAGGTATTGAGACCTTCTTTCTTATCAGAGTAACAGCAGAGCAGAGTGCAGGACCCACAGGGCACCAGTGACGTGAAGGAGACATGTGGGTTCTCTCCCTATAGCTCTCTCCCTCACATTTTCTCTCTTGTCCCCCCCCCATTCTCTTTCTATTTTCCTGTCTCATTGTTTGATGCCATCGGATGGCTGTGAAAACATTTCACAGGAAATGAGTATTCTGTTTCCCATCAATCCTTTTCACCATTTCCATGCAGGAGTTCCTACTGATAGCTCGGGTGAAAGAAAATCAACATTAGTCTCAAAGAAAAATGTCTTAATTTCTCATTTCTTTGCCATATACTTTTGAGACATGTCACATGTGTGTGACTTCGCCTTTCAAGTTGGCTTCCTCGATTCTTTTGTGGAAGACAACTTGAAAGGCGCCATCTCTCTGACGAATAATTCCTGTATAGGTCTGCTTTAATGAGAAAGCAACATTCACATATACTTTCAACTTGTTTAATGGTTTGAAGTGGCAGCCAGATATAAAAAAAAAACAAAAAAAAAACAGGCCATAGCACTGAAAGAGCACCTCAGAAAACCATTCTCACTTCAGTTCATTTAGAAAATTACTTGTGATGAGACCGACAAAAAGCTAATTGTGTTAAAAGGAACTCAGGAAAATCCCACTGGGCATTTTTATTAGGTCCATAAGAATCATTAACTTCAAGTTCTGCTCCTGATATTGTTTTCTTAGACTTTTACTATGTGTGATACAATTATTTCCTCAAATGTTGTTCTTAAAGTGGCAGCAGTAACTTTTCAGATTCTTAGTGGAGACACTTTGTAAAAAGCGGAGTTGTGATGCCTCCCCGTGCACCTATCACAGAGCCAATACAGAGACACTCAGGATAAATGACCATAGACACACACTCACACTTGATGTCAATTTAGAATCCCTAATTAATTGAACTTGCATGCTTCTGGACTGTGGGAGAGATACACAGTAACTGAAGAAAACCCACACATTCAGGCAGAACATGCATGTTCCACAGAGAATCAGGCAATATTTTGGATAAAGCAAAAAAAAGGAAGAAAAAAATTGCAGTGAAATATAGAGAGGTTTAAGAGAAAATGTTTCTTTTTTCTGGTGCACTTTCTTATAAATCAGTGACTACAAACACAAGAAATGGAAACTGGACTTTTTGTTTTAGTTTTTGAAGACGTTTCACTTCACACCTGAGGAGCTTCATCAGTTCAAAATAAAAAGTGCAAAGTTTCCAGCATTAACATCCAAAGGACAAAGAACACCCTACTGATGACAGCAGTGTTGATGTTTTGGACAGAGAAGATTGATGGTTTGAGAGAAGTGTACAAAAATATATCTTTGTCAAAAAGAGACCATCTTTAAACTGAGGAGAGGCGTCAGGTTTGAACTCTCAAGAACTTACGTTACAGCTCTTAATTTAATCCCCCAACAGTTTCATAACAATTCAAACCTCCAGGCTTGTGACCGAAACATTTCTCAGAGACACTAAAACCCCTCAGGAGGACGGAGAGCCAGCTCACTTATCACTTTTTAAAAGATGGAAATTCTGCAATTTTCCTTTTGAACTGATGAGACTCCTCAGATGAGAAACAGAACGTCTTCAAGAAATAAGAAAAAGTCAGGCTGCTTTTTTTTTTACTTACAAGGATCACTATTCATTGGACAGAAAACCTTCACCAGTGAACACAGGAAGTTGGAAGGAAACTGAACTGAATTGTTTGATATTAATACAAAGGCACTGATATTGTTTAACTAACTTTAAAAGGCTTTAATGTTTTCGTCTTCACAAAACGGAGGACTAGAGGCCATCATCACTCTGAATTGTGTCTTTTGTGTTGAATGAATTCACAAAACACTTAAAACACTGTTCTTGTTTTATCATTGTGGTGAATTTTGTTAAGGAAAAAAAGAGGATAAAATAATTAAATGCATTTGGAGTCTGAAACAAAACCAAACTGGGAAAATTTAAAGGTGTCAAGAAACCTCCCGTCAGCATTGTAATTACTTTGTCAATTTTAAATGCATTTGTAAAATGTCCAATTGATTATGATGTTTTTCTTCTGTAGTGACATCCTGTTACAGCCTGCTGGCTCGGTTTCACATAATCACATTAGTTTCATCTAATGTGATCTAATTAAATTAGCTTCTAAGTTTGCACCTCTCTGTATCAAAAGTTGGCAGAATATCCTTTTTTTTTGTCAAATAGATCAAAATCTCTTTTGTTTGTTTGTTTTGTTTGATAATTTTCTGTTTTTTCATTCTGTCAGTCAGTCATGCAAGATAGAGAATGAATGGATTCACTGTTTAGGATCATAAATTGACAATATTCAGACTGGCATTTACACAGACGTGCTTCTGCGTACTAAGTTTCAAGGGCTTTACTTCAGTGATGGATGGTCTCAAATGTTAGTGGAAGAAAAATGGTGAGAAGGCTTCTCTTTACTTGCCAACTCTAGCCTTTTCTTCTTTTCTTAGTGAGTAAAGAGACAGATATTTGAAGTTCTTGTAATCTATTGCTCCCGTAAAGTTGTTTAGCTGAAGTACTTCTGAGACAGTATCACAGGGTTATGAGAGAAGCACAGGCAGAAAAAATAATTTATGCACATCCACGCTCATAAGAACACATGAACATCTAGGCACACACTTCTCACTGACCGCGTCTGGAGAAAAACTAACCACCTGTTTATTGCTCTAACCTCAGTTACAGAACATTTAAGGAATGAGAAAGAACCAGATGAGAGGGGACAAGAGGGAAAGGCAGTCAGCTTTTTCTCCTTGGTGTGTGTTAGAAACTCCCAACAGTATGCCAGCTGTCAAACTGCCTCTCTCTGAGTTCAGAGAAGATGCTCAAGAGGTACATAACGCCTTGTCAAGGGCTGATCCAGTGTCCATCTTCTTTCATTTCTGGATCAATAGTTGTCTTTATTTTTGATTCCTTCTCCTACTTCTTCTCCTGTCTCTCTGCATCCCTCCATTTGTCTTTGACAGGGCAGCCTTAAATGTCTGCTTTAACTAGCTGCTCACAGCCCTCCTCAAAACACATTTACATACACATCAATCATACTGTCAAAGGTAAAAGCACGACGCCGTGTAAAAACCAGAATTGGATTATGGCCTTGTCTCATCCCTGACACTGACTGCTTGGCTGGATGGCTGACAAGACTGTTGATTCGCAAGCTAAACAGTCTGAATTGTTATTGGCTGGTGTTTTTTCCTCTCTCGTAGGTTATTGTTTACTGCATGCATATTTTAATGTGCAGAACCAGGCCTACAATACAGAAAAAATGCCTTCATTCCTCTGCTAGTAAACTACCTACAAAACGCCAGATTTTGCTTCTGAAAACATCCTTTTAAACAAAGCATAGGAAACGTAGCTTTTTGTTCATTTGCACAATTGCATTCATTAGTGTGATGAAGAAAGTAGGAACAAAAAGACTGAGCCTATAGATGCATATAATCTGCCT
>SSNP01000004.1:7159291-7177384 GCA_006937955.1 Pachypanchax playfairii | reverse complement strand
CTGCCTATAAAATAAATGTGATTAGGATGAATAAGACAGCAATGACAGGATACGGCTCTGGCAGCAGTACCATCAAGGGGGTGGAAATATAGATTCAAACACCTGCTAATATGATTGATAACCAGCCAGCTGGTAGCTAGTCAGCTGCTAAAATATAGATAAGTTAACTGGTCAGTGAGAGGATGTCACCTCAGGACTCCCAGACCAAATGTGCTTTGTAAACTTTAAAAATGTCCAGAAATACCAGTTTAAAACTTGTACCCACACTTAAAAATGTTACATAAGACTTAAACAAGACAAGACTGTAATAATACAGTTTTCCAAAATGAAGAGGTTTAGTTGAGTTCAGGGATTAATGAAAAATATCACTTTTTCTGCACTGGAGAGCATATATAATGATGTCTGAAGTCATTAGCAGTTAAAAAGATGAAAATAAATAAATAAAATGCAAATGTGTTTCTTTTGTTTGAATTGTGTTTCTTCTTGCTTGAGATTTATTTTTAGTTCAGTAAGATGTTCTAACTTGCCATTTGTCAATGAATGTGTAATTAAAGGAACAAACCATACAAACTTGTATGAATAATTACAAGACTTTACCCTTATGGCAGGTTCTAAAGCATATAGTGTACAAAGAGAAATGGGCCCATAAGGAAAGGTCATGGGTGATAATATCATTTGTGGGGCAGGACCTACTATTCATTATCCCAGCTGTGTGTGAAGTTGTGGTAGCACGAGATATCAGCTACTAAATGACATGCATTGTCATAAGACATTGTGGACCTGATTTATCAATATTCCAAGTAAAGAGAGTAAATCTGTGTGCGCAGCAAAAGTTTTGCGCCAAGGACATGTTCCTGATTTGCTGGTGATTTACGAAGATTGTTTGCGCGATTGATAACAGGCACCAACAGCAATATTCAAATGAGGAGTTTGCCTGTGCTATTCCCTTGCGAGAGCAAGAAAGGTGTAAATTGCGGCAACCAGTTCCAGAAATAACTGAAGTTAAGACATTAATTTCAACGGCAGTAAGTGTAGGTGCAAAATCAGAAGCCGCAAACAATTTCAGGTTTGATAAATCCCACTGCGCCTGGAATACCCACTTATTTACGTTTTCTTATCTCAATAGTTTGCATCTTCTGACAGAAATGCCCACATTGCATATTCATCTAGAGCAAAAGTACTAAAAGGGTTTTGTGCATCTTGCGGCAGATTTAACAGTCGCAGTTTTACCTGCGCGTTGTTAGTAAATCACCTTCTGCTTGTTAGCGGCCGCTGAGAGGTTTGCGCTTGTTTTAACAACAACAAACCTTTGATAAACCAGGCTTAAAGTGTTTTCCCTTCTTAAAGACAGCACATGAACAAGAAGTGAACACAGTGGGCAGATTTATTTTTATAAAGTAAGTACTCAAATAACCAGGAAAGATAAAATACTGTATATACTTTTGCATGACTGAAGGTGTTGTTCAGCTAAACAGTTAAAAATACTGACAATAATCCAATTTTCAAATCAAAATCTGAGTTCGAGCCAAACCCCCACATCTCAGTATCTTTAAACGTTTTTACAGCAGCTCTTTAACTGCTTTCTCAGAGATGACAAACACAGTTTGTCCTCCCACAAAATCTGAGGATTATATGTTGATACAACTTCTTTTAAGATTTTAAAAATCTTAGGACACTTTCCTTGCCTGTGTAATTAAACAGAGTTCAGCATGTGGCCCAGTGAAAACACTTTCAATCCCCCCCAAATATTTAAAAAAAATAATCGAAGGTCTTCTGAAGTTAAGTTCAAACACTAAAGCCTGAGGTTAAGGGCGAGGAATGTGAGAAGAAGAAGGAATGAGCACACTGAGAAGCCCTCTGTGGTTAAGGCTGGGAGACAGCAGCATGTATCACCAGGCTCATCACCATGGCTCATTTGAGTGTTTGATCCCAGCAAAGGCACTCAATCCTAGACGAAAAGTTCATACCACCCAAGGGTGGCATCTCCGTGGCTTATATTGGCAAACACAGTATGGTGTGAAAAGGAAGCTTAACCCCCGAGATATTACCATCTGCCAGCCTTATTCCCTCCTTTCAAATGCTGGTAATTAGCAAATACTACTCTGCAGTGTAAATGCTTTTTTTGGAATAAATATGAGTAGGGTGGAAAAACATCATGCGAGTTCAAGCTTGCTAATTAGAGCATATTTATGGCAATTAAAGGTTCTTCTTTATGGCTTGGATGAGATTAACTAAAGGAATAGTTAATGTCTGACCCTGAGATAAAACTCCCACAGAATACAAACATGATTTGTCTAAACTCTGTTTTAATCTGAGGCTGTTTCGTGAAAACAAGATTTCTACTTTCACGCAGCTCAACTGCAAATAAAGGAACGTGTTTTAGTCTACAAATTGACATGAACTAAATAGGATGATGTAAAAAGTTGGCTGATTTCACATTATTATCACTGTTAAATGTGATTCTCTCATGTTTTCACTTTCTTCACTGCATTATGCTACTGTGTTACGGCAGCGAGTTGGACCACAATAATTTCACCATCCAATTATCAGGTGAAATTGGCTGTTTAATTTTACAGCCTCAATGAAGGAACTCCATCAGAATTATGGCAATTCAGTTAGTCCCCTAACATCACCCTGGGCAGCCCTCTCATCTGAGACATCAGTGAGACTCAGTATCTGTGTGTATGTGCATCTGCACAGGTGTGTGTGTATTTGTGAAGTGTACTGAAAAGTACCAAAGTAGTATAAATCAAACAAAGTGATGATAACTTTGGCGTTGACACCGTGATCCATCGTCTTGCCTCTGCACGAACTGTTTAATTTTAGTCACCAGCAGTCTATGACTGGGACGCTTTCTAGCAAAATATAATTGTTCAAAGTAATGAGGTGGAAAAAGAGGACAGAGGAAAGGGGAAGACACAGGAGAGAGACCTTAGAGTGACTATTAGATTTTTAAAAATGGATACACTGCAGCAAACATGACATCAGTGCATCTGATACTGGTCTTTAATTTAGTGTTGGTTTAAGTGTACAGCTATACATAAAACAGTAGTGTTGTTTGAACATAACACTAAGTTATGTATATACAAAAAAAAACATTTAAAATATTTTAAAGGTACACTTTGTAAGACTTTTACATGAAATAATCACACAGCAGTCTAAAGTCTCAATGATGTTTAAAGTAAAGTTACATTGTAACAGATTTCGATCTCAGCCGGCTTGGTGATCGCCAGTTTTTGTCATTTTAAAAATGCTGTTCCGGAACGTACTCATTGCTTACGCATCCATACTTCCTGGTTCCATAGCTGCCAGGTTGCCAAGTCTTCAACACAAGCAGTTGCCTTTTGATAACAGCCAGCAGCAAAGAGTAGCAGCACTGTGGACAGAATGGAAGCCAGTAAAAGAAGCAGCCCTGAGGTAACTTGTAGTAAACCTAAGAAATCACGCCATCCTTCCCAATTATCTACTTATCTACTTATTGTGTATGACTCGTCTTCACTAGTCATCGTGATTGATCTGTCGCTGGTCCGTCACTGGCAACCCAGCAGAAAAATCAGGAAGGGGAGGGGGGCAAGTGGCTAAGAGAGAATGGTTTTGTTTTTATCCATGAACTTCAGTACTCTGATTTGACCACAAGGTCTAATTCTTACATAATGTACCTTTAAGTTTTGGTGTTGATATTCACAGCACGTCCTGTGAAAGAAGTATTGAATAGTGACTGTATCCTTCATTGTGTCAAACCATCGGTGCACTGCCCTTTACACTCCATTTGTGTTTCTATAACCATGATCTGAGGGCAACAGATATGATCATATCAAATGACCTGTTTTAATGGGGTTTTATGGAGTAAAACAATAAAGAGAAAACATTTGGGGTTTTTGTCATTACAAAAGATCTTCAGGGTTAATAAAAAGTAGATTCCTGCTTGATGAAATGATAGACTGACTACAAAAATCATGGGTAAAACAAGTAAACACAGTGACATGAGTCTGTTCAAAGGTGTAGACTATAGCTACTGTAGTATTATTGGGTTTTAATGCATTTTACTTTGAAACAGACAATTTCTTGTTGACTTATTTGATTTTAACTTTGTAACTCCTGGTATTGTAGATTATCCATCCATTGTTTGATTGCATGGACGTGACGGTAACGACATAGATGAAGTTACAGTTAGTAACAGAACAGAACGGTTTTCTATATCGTATATTAAGAACTCATGATCGGGCAATAAAAACTAGAACAAATGTTACGTGTGACATTATTTCTCACTGAAGAAGTCAGTGATTATTTTTTGCCGACCGTCTGACTGCTTCAGGCAGACACGACAGACGCGTGCGTAAACACCAGAGCAGTCTAGTTCCACACACCTAACAGCGAGAGTGTGTGTGAGAACACCATCGGAGGTTTACGGTCAAGTAACTAGTGAGAAACAGTGAGATTTAGTGATGCATGTATGATACCTCCAAATGTTTTATGCATATAACTGTCGGAGATGTGCATATAAGCATATGGCTTCTCTATGACGCAGGAACGTGCCCAGCAGTTTTGCGCATATAAACGTGTTGTGCATATAAGCGATGTGCATATAACCGTCGACCACTGTATAAGTCAGTTGTAAAAGGACATTAGTTAATCTTCATACTTCATGCATTTATCTCAAATTAGGTTTGCCTAAAATCGTAGTTTTAATATTTTAACTTTATGCTTTAATACGCTGAGTTGCATGCTACCCTTTGTATGCCTGCTTTCCTGACTTGGTCTAGTCCACTTTAATTAAAGATGTGACTCAAAACTTTCTTATTATTTATCATAACTTTAACGAAATGATTCTTCCACTTCCCTCTCAAAGAAACCAATACCTGCAAAACAGTTTGCCCCAATAATCGAAAATGTATCGACGGGTCTGGCCAACTACCTTTACCATACACACTGCATGGTATGTTGGGGGGTGGGGTTTATCAGATGGTGAACAAGGGCAAGAAGGAATTACCAGGTTGGGCAGATAACACTGATTTTAATCAATAAAGAGTAACAACAACACAAAAAAAGGGAAATACTAAGAGATAGAGAGCACGAGCTGGAGGCAGCTTGGAAAACATCTAAGTTTCCACTCTCCCTTTAGATCAGAGTTACCACCTTAGATGGGAATGAGAATTTTAATTAGAACTTGGGGCTATCTCATCTCAGAATGTGTGTGGAGCTAAAAGACTTAATTCCCACCACATACTCCTGTATCCCCCACCTCTACCTTCACAGGCCACTTTGTCCATTATTTAATAGGCTCTTTGTTATCTATCTACTTGGGCTTGCCAGGTACTTAGAGCCCCTCCATTGGAATATTAGGTATTCTGATGAGGCAGGCAGCTGTGTGCTTCACGCAGATGGTGCCTGCTGTAATCAGCGCTCTCGAAAGAATGGCTCTCGTATCTCCCCCCAAACTTATCCTTTTTATGATTACAAAACACAGAGCTGCAAATTGTTATGAACAAGATAGATATATTTACTGGCAGCATAAAATACAGTGGCGCCCAACAATTCAATTCTTTTCAGGTTGATTCGTATTGCTGAATGCACTCTCTTTGATGAGGACATTTGGTAATAGGGCCGTGAATAGCATTCAGATTCATCCTCCTCAAATGGGGGTATTATGTGTTAGAATGGATGGAGATACAGACCTTGTGGAATGCAATACAGTGTGTTCAGTCGGTTTGTCAGGCTGGTCAAGGACAGATTTATAACCTCACAACAGACAGGGCTATTATAAAGTCAGTTCTAGTTATTCAACTATAAAAACACTTAAATATGGTTAAAATGTCTTATTGTGCTTTTCACAGCACGGAAAATATTGACATTACCTTATTTAATGCAATGGAATCATACTGATCTGTGAAAACCATCCTTACTATGGTCAAACTTAATCTGACCTGACAAATTCCCTCTGACTTGTACCTTCAGCAATCTGCGAACATCTAAATTAGTAAGTAATTTCTAGTTTATTAAGCTCATATTTATGGGGTTTAAAAGAAACAACACATAGCAATGTGGGAAACTGACATTTTTCTGTTTTTTGTCTGTGACTTTGTTTGCTGTTTCCCCCCCCAGCATGTTGTTTAAAATAATATTATATCCAATACTCATTATGTTTATGCATGTTGAAATTCTGCAGCGTACCCCAACTCAAAGTGTAGAGGGATCTCTTTGTCAGATTTTGATTTTTGTGTTTATAGGATAATGTTCTCAAATGTAGTTGCACCCTGACATTGTCCGAGAACGATGTTCCATAGACGAGCCTGAGGTGTGGACAGTAAATGGGTGGGATTTTTATGGGAATTTGCTGACGTACAGAACATAAAGACAGTACAGATGGGCATCACAGGGATTCGTAAAAAAGCAGGAGAAAATTTTTAAGTGTAACAGTGTCATGATTACCTTCACACTGAAGGAGGTTTTCCACGTTTGCTGAGATCAGTCATGTTCTAACAGGTTAAATAGGTCTTGGAAAGCACAGCAGGCCCATCATCATGTGTGCAGGGGGTCCCCGACAAATTCACCAATCCACTCCAGCCTTCCTCAGAATAGCCTTTTTTCTATTAACACTTTAAAACAAACATTATTTGTTGTTCCTCAAACAAAACTTTTATGTAGGGAATGAACATATCATGGATTCCTTCCATATCCAGTTTAAAATATGTGAGTCTTGGAAAAGAAAGGACAGTAATGACACTTCTCAGAACTGTCTGCCTTGCATTTCTGCTCTATCCAGATTCAATTTACACCTTATTATTACGGTGCATGCATTATGTCTTGCCTTTGCATATACATCCTGATAGTCTAATATCAAGTCACTCAATAGACTCAGTAGCTATAAACAATAAATATGCTGTTTTCCTTTTGTTCTCCATCATATACATATGACTTAAACCTAAAAATATGTTAATTAAATAAGAAAAAAGGAGGGACATACTGTACTACACCTTTAACAGGGATGAGCTGTGTTTTCCCTGTTCCTTAATCCACTCCAGTTGTACTGTACATAAGCACAATTGAGTATTTTCACCATAAGAGAGAACAAGTCTGTAAGTGATATGGGGTATGAGCCGGAGTTTTATCAATAAAGTGGCTCAGCCTGTAATTAGTACTATAATCACCTCTCTAATTCAACCACCGCAGAGTGTCTCACCCAGTTCTCTGCTCTTATCCCACTCTTCATCTCACTACGTTTTTCCTCTAATACTTTTTCTGTTGTACACCTCCATCTCTGTCTTAATCCAACTTCTTCCTCTCTTTTCCATCACTTTCTCCCTCTGAGTCTTTCTGCTTCCAAACAGCTCTTGTCCATCTTTACCTATGTGGCTCTCAAGCCTTGTCAGTGAATTTCTTACCATTAGTGGTGTAACATCCCTGGAGGGAGTCTTGGTGATCTTGGCACTGTGTTACATTCTCCATAGAAATGTGTTCTCTGAGACTGATGTGTGCTGTGTGGTGCCTAAGGTACCTCACCTCCACTCTAATTGGTTGCTGTTCTTCATGGGTTCAAGCCAATCAACATTCAACAGTGACCTTTATAAGAAATGTGGAGCTGTACTTCAGAGCCTTTTGGCCATTTTACTGGTATTACATCATGACTCCATATTGCTTTAGACTTATGTTGCATTAGATGATTTTCTTGACTTTGTATGTACATTTGAATTATATTTAAGTGTTAAATTATTTTTTGGGAGGATTGGCTAACACTGTTTTCTCTTTCTTATACTTCCTTATCTAATTTTAATGATAACTTTTCCAGAGTGAAGTGTTTTAGTTGATAAATTTGACTTAATGTGATTCACTGGAGTTCTGTTATCAAGTACTTTTTAACACGGTATTTAACATGTAAAAATGCACCTGCATGTGCAGTTTTGTGTGTATACAGAAAGCACAACTGTTTATCTGTGTTTTGTGTACGATTGCCAAAAAAGGCCTGAGGAGACGGGTTGTGCATGCAGACATATACACACGTGGAGCTTTTTGCAGCCACCATGGGGCCACTTGGCATGCAGCCTCTCCTTCTCCGTGCTATAATGTGATTTGTCCTGTTTGTTGATACCCCAAAATGCCCTCTCCCCCATCCTCTCGTTAGCCCCCACCCAACCCACTTCACCTCTACTTCCAATTTTCACACTAACCCAATTAGCACCTCGTCAATAATGCTCAGCATTTCATTTTGCTGCTTTAATTAACAAATTCAATTTGCTCGAAACTGCTGTGAAAACAAATTAAAAGCGCGGCAAATTAAAAGCCCTCAGTATCAGCGGATATAGCTAAGGTGATTACAGATGCGTTAAATGACAGTTTTCTTGTTTGTTTTTTTATCTCAGGAGCAGCAGAGAGACTCTTAAGAAGAGAAAAGACCTTAGCTGGACTTACAAGGCAGTATAAGATCTGGAAGTGCAATGATGCTGCAGGCTTTAAAGATGTAGGTGGAAAGAGCCTGATACAAAGTTTTAGTTTGTGCATCCTTTGCTACAGAAAGATGCAACAACTGATTAATTAAAAAAAAAGGATTCAGTTAACGTATATAAACACTGAGTATGTGAGGCATATCAAGAAATGTATTGTTTTATATCAACAAAAATACCATCTTGCTGGATTAGACACACGCGTTAGCTAAAGGTTGATGTGCAAACTCTAGTCATGGTTTTGTTTCTGTTTTCTCTGTTTCGTGTACTAGCTTGCTATTAATTGGATCAGTCCCCAGTTTCAATTAAATTATACCCGCTCTGTCAGATTCTCAGTACTTTAGTAAAATCATTGAAGTAATTTTCTCACCATTTTTGTTTAGCTGGTCAAGTGGCATTAACACCAGAATCCTGTCCTTCTTAACTTCATGATCAACATGAAATCCATTATCTATTTTTTTGCCGTATCTCATTAGTTTTTATTACTTTGCAGTTGTGAATAAACAGAGCTGCCTAAAAATGAGAAAATGCAAAGCCTGTGTCATAAAATAGACAATCTTGCAGGTTGTGTTTTTGCAAAGAGAGTCTGAAGGTGAATTTCCTGACTTAGCAAACGCAACACACAGGAGCCCGATCACAGGAGTGAAGCAGCAGAAATCCATTTACTTCACTGGATGCTGGTATGTTAAGAAAGTGAATGTTGACAGAAATTCAAAGAGGATTTTTCTCAGAAAGAAGAACTTTTCTCTTGAGATGTTCACAAAGAAACCTCCAGGCAGACATTCAGCTTTTATCTTTTATCTTTTCTACATGTGAGCGTCTACCTGACTGCTTCTTATATGTTTAAGTAAAGCTGATTACCCAGATGTGTGGATGCTTAACAATCTACATGCACTAAGATTACCAGCAATAGTAGAGAATAATGGATGTTTTAAGTGACTTGATAATATTAAGAGTGTATTACATTTCATATAACTGTGGGATTAATCCACCATGGTTTTGATCAATCAAAACTTCCTTGGCAAAGTTAGGGGGGTATCATTGTGTTGGGAACATATCAGGGTCCTGATGCAACATGGTGTTGGCAGTCACAGCATATTCATGGTGCAGGGTCATGGAGAGACTGAAGAGTGAATTGTGGTTGTGTGGTTCAAGGTCACCTGATACCAACAGACACTTTTCTAAAACAGTCAGGAAAATGGAGGGATTAAACATTGTTGCTGGACTTCCTCACTGCCATGTGTACTGCTGACTGCTGAGTGTGAGCTCCAGTCAGTTTGTCCTCTTCAAATGAGCGTTGTTTGAACACCGTTCTGCTCCATCTTCTCTCTGAGTTCCATTCTCTCTCCAGACTGTGATTAAAAGTTATCAGACACCAAACAGTGCGTCCATCTGCTCCACACATCAACATCTGTAGAGGGCGTTGACTATTTTGACACGCAGAACAGATCCACACATCTGACACACTGTGATTGTATATGTGTGTGTGTTGCTCTTGTTAGCTTGTTTTTGTAGTTCAGTGCATCTCCCTCAAACTAACTCACCCCTACCCCCAACTCCACCATCTTTTCTGTTTTCTCCAAGCAGCTAATTATTGTCCCGCTTAATTACCAGTAAACACAGCGGCCCAGCCTGTTTCAGCTTTAAAGAACTATTCTACACTCCATTCCAATACCTGATTGAACTCGACTAAATGGAAAAGTTGCGCTGGAGAAATCGCTTTAGTCACACAGCATTTTGTTTCATTTCTTTTCTAATATGTTTCCTACTGTCTGCTCATTTGAAGATAACAGACATTTAAATCAGTTTAGAAAAATATCATGAAAAACTGAAAAAAAAAATCTATTTTAAAAAGACAGACAGACACAAGAGAGCAGAATTTGTTTTAAGGAATTGAACGCATGCACATCTACCGCCCTCATTCAATCCATAAAGGCAATAAACCAATAGAAAAATACACGTCTCCTGACCTTCAACTCCAATTAGGCCCCTGAGGAGGTATGAGTGAACTTTTCAACTTTGAGCCTTGTCTATTGATACGCCAATACTGTTGGTGTAGAGATGGGAAAAGCGGAGAGTCAATATACAAGTTCATTGTTGTTAGGAGCAGGAGCACATACAAGTTTCAGTCACACAATCATAAAAAAGTTCATCAAAAGCTTGAGATCAAAGAATCTTAGTTCTGGTTTCTGTCTCTTACGGATGATGGAAATATGTTACTGTAAAAGGAAAGATTTTTCACTCCGGACATTTAAGTTTTGACATCAGTAGGATGCATCACCCTGCAATGAAAATGAAAAGGCCACTCTCCCATGAAAACAGCTTTTTTTTTAAAAAAAAGTGATCGGAGCAGGAAACGAAGGAGGAGAAACAGCATTTGTCTCTGTAGGGCTGCAGTATTGTGTGTCTGCAACTTGTAGGGCATTGATTTAGTGTTCTCTGGTAAACACCAGGTCACTCCACCTGCACTCTATCAGGAAAGGGTCAGTCACAGCCCAATGGGAATATGATGATGGCACAGAGTCCATCTGTGTGTGTGTGTGTGGTAGTGTGCATATCTCCTGTTTTGTGTTGAGTATCAAGTATGCTATAGATGTTCTCAAGCCATTGATTGGTCCCCAGTGTCAAGATGCTGCTATTGATTTTTCCCCAGGTCAAACTGGAAACTCTTAGCTCAGCAGGGACTCTCGGGTTACCCTTTCATGCACACGCTCTCTCATATCCAAGCATGCAACTACAAGTATGCAGGGTCAGTTTAACATTCCTGCAAAGGTGTTTGCTAAAAAAAAAGTCCGAAAATAAATGAACACATGCATGGCTCCAAGTGTACTGTATCAGTTTAAGTTAGTAAAAGCTGAGATTGAGTCAGTATAAAAACAAATACTAGTTCATGTCTGTTTCAGTCAGATAATGACTGAATACTTTGTTGTATCTAGAAACATGCAGAATTGTATCACTTAGTTTGTAAGACTGTTTTAGTTTTTACTTATTAGTTTGATCCCAAATCTTTGGTTCTGATGTATATTCAATGGTTCCTCATTGCTTACAAAAAAGAAAGTGGGTCATCCAACATAGTGCATTAATCTCTTGTCATGCCTGGGAAAATGAAGTACCATTAAATAATTTCCATTTTATTAGCAGTTTGTTAGTTAAAACCATCCACCTCACTTTGCACACTTCCAGTTCTAACTTTTATTACCTTTTCCAAGTCAAAGTACATGGGCATTTTACTTAAAGTTATTTTAAATGATTAGGAAACAGATTATTCTCCAGATACTGCAACAGATTATGTTGACCTTATTAAACCTGCACATTATCAGTCAAACACCATCATGACATGTTACTCTAAGACTAAGGAATACTGAAAAAAAAACAGAAAACTAGAGTTCTGCATCTCTCTGTTGTACTATTCCAAGACTTTTGATGACAGTGTAATGAAATACTAATTATAGGCCTTCTGCCAATTGTCAAATTGCCAAAACAATTGTTTTGCTCTGGGCTCTCATGAACTGTATTTTAATGAAACAAATTTTATCATAATAAATGACTCAACTCAGACTGAAAACAACTGAAAAACGTAAAAGATATTTATTTTGACAGATGTGCAAAATGTGCAGTTATGGCACTGAAACGACAGAGCAGACGATCTGAGGAGAGTCACAACAGATTCAGATAAAAGCTGCTTTCTTGTAATTTGTTGTATAGTTAATTTCCCTTACTGCATTTCTTTTGTCAGAGGAAAGTGAAAGAATTCCAGGAACTGAGGAGCCAAGGAGCAGAGGACAGGTGATACTGAAGTTTCCAGAACAAATTATCTATTAAAATTGTTCCGATTCAGTCAGTCATTGTCTTTTTCATCTGCTTCTTCCTGTTCAGAGTCGCAGGGAGCTGGTGTTTGTCACAGAGAGTCAGATTATGTATCTAAATGTTGTTGTCATACCTTATAATATATTTAATGTAAAATCTTAATTTTAAACTTGATACACCCTCTAAGGTTCATCATGCGTTATCTGTCTTTAGCCTTAAACTGTGGTGTAAATTGAATTTGGTTCACCTTCTGGCTGGCAGGGCCTGAACTGGCCAACTGGATCAAGTTGTTGCCTTTAAGCTGACAGGTTGACTGCAGGATAGAAGATAAGTGGGCCTTAATGGTCACACAGATGAGACTCATGGGGTTGTGGATCAAAAAAGCTTGTGATCTGATAGAAAGGTGTCAGAGTGGGTCACTTGAGCCACTTCAGCTGCTCTTTTAATTGGTCTTCATATATATTTAAAGAACAAGATAGAAGTAGATACATTGTTTTTAACAATTCTGACATTTCTGTCTATATTTAAAGACTTTATGTGTAAATATTTGCATCATTACTTACTATTATGTGTCAGTTTATGTTACCTGCAGATACATATGATCAGATTCTTGCAGTAATAGCAGCAACTTGCGGAGTGTGTGCAGGCGGCTGTCCTTTCTGTCTGCTCAGGAGGAAGCTGCTCTCTGCTCTCAGAAGGAATACATTTTTTATACGGTTTGTTGTATTTTTAACTAAGGGCTCCTGGTCACGCAACAAAGCCCTGCTTCCCTCCCCCTCTGCTCCTTTCCTCTCCCACCTCATCTCAGTGCCACAGCAAACAGAACCTGACACTGTCATGCAAGTGGAGAGGTGATCACATTTCTTCTGGCAAACAGCAATTTTCCACTACATTTTACAGTTTTCGTAAGCCTTGTGGCTCGAACACCGATATTTCTCTGACTTTATTATGTACATGATTTCAGTGTGGGCCAGACAGCTATACACCCCAAAATAACCTGAAAAGCTCATCACATTAGTTCATTCTTACCTCACCTTCCCTCTGTGTTACCAAGGGACGATGAGTAAGATGCCGTTAGACACACAGAAAGGCGAATAAAGACACTTTTCCTTTTAAATCTAAAGTGCTGCAGATCAGTACTGGCACAGTGTGTGTGTGTGTGTGTGTGTGTCAGTGGAGTTTTAACTCTCCGAGGAAATGCAGAAGTGAAAATAGTGACTCAGGCTGGATGAAGTACACAGAGCAGATATGTGATGAAAGGACAAGAGGAAGATGGGAGATTAGTCACAGTGTTGACAAAGACACACTCACTCAAAAACCATCAACCATCCACTCTTGCTGTGACCCTGGCTATATGATAGCTGGATATGTGTGTGTCTTTGTGTATGTGTTTCGGTGAGGTCAGCAGGGAGTTTGAATACTGATTTTAAAATTGCTTTGGATTCAATAATCTTGAGAGCTGTGAATAAAACGGATGGTGTAGCATTACAATAGTTAATGCAAAGCAGGCTGTAATGCTGAGAATTTTAACTACATTTTAACTTAAAGTCCTGTAAGCTAACTTCCACAAAAATTGCATTGATAGGCTCAAAGGGACAGATATTGTTCTTTTTCATTGTTTTTTAAAGGAGGAATATCATGGTTTTAAACTGACCAGTAACCTATCCAGGTGTGACGCCAGCTCTCACCCAGTGACAGCTTGAGACACTGACTCCCCACAGTCCTCAACAGAAACAGGCAGGTACATAAAATGACTAACTGACCTCCAGCTGTTTTATAGTTTCCTTTAATACTGGATGATCTTCCTTCACCTCTTTGATGTTTTTTGTCATCAATTCTAATTTTCTGTACTTAAATCCATCCATCCATCCATCCATCCATCCATCCATCCATCCATCCATCCATCCATCCATCCATCCATCCATCCATCCATTCATCCATCCATCCATCCATCCATCCATCCATCCATCCACCCATCCATCCATCTTCCTGTTCAGGGTCGTAGGGGGCTGGTGCCTATCTCCAGCGGTCACGGGGCGAGAGGCGGGGGACACCCTGGACAGGTCGCCAGTCAATCACAGCACTTAAATCTAATCAAACAAATTATTACTATTGATGTATGACTGTTGTTAAAAAAATGAAATGGTTTTTATTCATAAATAAAATTTGACAAAAAATAAAGACTTCTTTAGAGGTCAATAGTGCTTGATGCCCAGGACCATAAAATCAGAATGCCATAATTTATCACTGACTGGAATAGTTACTTATAAACTTATAAAGACTTATAAAGGTCATTTATTTAAACAATTTGAATCAATAAAAATAAAGAGTAAATATGACCTATAGTTATAAGGGAGAAAAATATACATTCATGTGTATATAAACAAAAAAACCTCTAAGTCTCACAAACAAATATCACTGATTCTTTCAAATAAATCAAACTGACCAAAGGTTTTACTGTCCTCAAACCTTTTTTGTCTGTTTCCATGTGATCAAATGTACTAATTACTGCCTGAAAAATAATAATTATGGTTAAGTTGCTGTGACAATACCCTTTTCTCTACACTATATAATCATTTCCCTCCTGCTGGAGGTTCACCTTCAAATTCCAATTCTACAAGTTCATTGTATTTTCTTCCCTTAAAGAAAACTAAAAGGGAAAACTAAGAAAGCAGCAGGATGTGGCTTCTGCCATGCAATTTAACCATATTGACTTTAAATTAATTGGAAATGAGCAACAAAATGATGGCTGGGTCCTCAGTCCCTCCTCCCTCCTATTCCAGACAGATCTTTGCCTCATCTGTCCTACTTCAACCTTGTGTGTGTGTGTGTGTGTGTGTGTGTGTGTGTGTGTGTGTGGGTTTGTATTTCTGACCTCCTGGGGACCAGTTTCCTGACTTTTACTATCTTTCTGGGGTCCGAGGGTTCTTGTGGGGACTGAAGCCTGGTCCCCATGAGGGGGACTCCCCTTTTTAGGGTTAGGGGTTAGGTTTATAGGTATGGTGTGAATAGAGTTTTAGTTAGTCTTAGGGTTAGTTATAGATCAGTAATGGTTAAGGTTAGGAAAAGGGTTTGGGTTAGGTATAAATCTAGTTACTAAAATCAATGGAAGTCAATGGACGGTCCCCATAAGGATACCAAAACACACTTGTGGGTGTGTGTGTGTGTGTGTGTGTGTGTGTGTGTGTGTGTGTGTGTGTGTGTGTGTGTGTGTGTGTGTGTGTGTGTGTGGGTTTGTATTTCTGACCTCCTGGGGACCAGTTTCCTGACTTTTACTATCTTTCTGGGGTCCGAGGGTTCTTGTGGGGACTGAAGCCTGGTCCCCATGAGGGGGACTCCCCTTTTTAGGGTTAGGGGTTAGGTTTATAGGTATGGTGTGAATAGAGTTTTAGTTAGTCTTAGGGTTAGTTATAGATCAGTAATGGTTAAGGTTAGGAAAAGGGTTTGGGTTAGGTATAAATCTAGTTACTAAAATCAATGGAAGTCAATGGACGGTCCCCATAAGGATACCAAAACACACTTGTGTGTGTGTGTGTGTGTGTGATAACAATCACTCACAAAATTTGAGAAGTAAATTCTGTAGGAAATGTTGGCAAATGAGTTTTGGGTAGACTGTGCATGAATATTTAATTTAGTAATAAAGCAAGGGTTTAGTGCATTAATGGTTTTTCCACCTCTGTCACTTCATTTGGCTGCCTCTTCTCCCTCCTCCTCCTCCTCCTCCCTCTCAGATAAGGGTGGTGGGACAGTCTGCTATCAGGTCTGCTGATTGGTTCATTTAATCACCATATTTGTACTGATTAGAAGATTTCTTTGAGGGCTTTCTGCAGTCAGACTCGTATCAGAAGACAATTTGTTAAATATGAAATTCATTTTAGTTATATTCAAGAGAGACTAATAGAAAGTAATAACATTTAGTTTCTATCAGTTCCCTATTATTTTGAATAATAGGGAAAAAATTGGGTGTTTTTGTTTTTTGTTTTTTTTTTTTTACTCAGAATATCAATTTTCTTTTGGTTTAACTATCGAACTATATCAGGACTTGCGTTCATTAAGCATCCAGGAATAGAAGTCTGGGCTTCCGGCTCAATACATTTGAATTATGTTCTCATGTAACACAGCGGCTATTGTTGGTTAATTTTTGGAGCCTGTTCTTGGGATTTGGGTCTGTATTGTTTGCAGTGCTGCTGGCCTCTGGGTCCACACTGACTGCTTGGATCACAGTGACAGCTGGAGTGTTTGTCACCTCTGACTCTCATCTGCAGCCTTGTTTTCTGACCTGATGACACTTTCACTGGCAGGTCAAATAATTGTGGACTTTAGGGAGATGAACTGGTGTCTTCTAAAAAGTTCATGTGGCCTTCAGCTACCAAGAGATTTAGGTTTCATTTTTCCTCGTAATATATAGTTGATTACCAGTCATTCAGATTTAAACATTCACTGTGTTTACTTGAATCTGTTGAATCTGAGGTCAGTGAAGCTGGACGGTTTTCATCCAGGTTGTGATTCCTTCAGCTCTCAGCAATGTTTGATAAAGATGGATGCAATCTCGTTTTCTGGCCTAAAATGCTTTTACTTCATTCAGTCCCAGTTGTTTTTGGTTTGTGTGTGTACTTCCCTCTGAAAGAACATTAGGTGACTAACAAAGTCTGTGGGAAGAGGAAGTGTGTGTGTGTGTGTGGGGGGGGGGTAAATGTGTTTTAATTCCTCATTGCAGATTCATTGTCTGTTTTCCGGAATGAACTGCACTCACACTTTTCATTATCTGGTTTACAAACTGGCTGAAAGTTGATGTTTGCATCAGTGTGTAAATGTGTCCAGTTTGAAGTGGATGTCAAAACACAATGTGATGATTTTTAGTTTCATATTTCAGCCCAAACGTGTTCATTCTCATCATCCCTGATAATAAATAATGATTATATTAAGCCAACTTGCATCAGTCATTAGTCAGCATGTTACGGTTTACTTGCTGAAATCTTTATGGCCAGTAGAGGGCACTGCACAACCCAACCGGTTCTTAATTCAGCCAGTTTCCACAATTTCAATCAGACCAAATAATGTGGTTTTGGTTTATTGTTTTTTTGTGTAGTTGAATCAGTATCTTACAGTGTTACATCTTAGTTTTTGGTTCTGACTGAATGAACCTCACACAGTTTTTGTGATTAGTGCAGTTCACCTGGTTTAGCTGATTATTAGAAACATTCATGTTGAGCTGCGTGATAAAAGAAAATGTTGTTCTGTGATACAACAAACTTTCAATGTGTCGTTCTTTGTTTACCCTCGACTTTAAAAAGGACAACATGGAGGTCAAATAACAAAAACTGATTTACAAACTGGTTTATTTATAAAAAAATAATTTTTTTTCTGTTAAATTTCCTTTATGTTAAACATTATTTATTTGATACCAGTTCTAAACAAGTCTTCTCAATAGAAAGTAAACTATTTTAAAGAAAGTCCAGTTTTATAGATTCCAGTTTAACCCAATTATAAATTATTACAGTCCTTGCAGTTCTATTATACAGTTATTATACAACTCAATACGGTACTTCCACAGTCGGTAGATTAATATTTGAAAAATTCCAATTTTTAAACAGCCGTTTGGCTAAAAAACTCACTTCAGTCCCTCATCTTTAGCTGTGATGGGATGAGGGAAGAGCTTCTCAAGGTGTTTCCTTTAGTAACCAGTTATGATACAGATCAATAATATTTTTTGGAAAACAGAATATTTTTCTTTAAACAAATATTTAACACTCTGAGGTTTCCTACTAGGTGTAGCCTCTGTTCTGACCCAACAACTAACTGACTTTTAGGAGTGTTTGTGTCTTGCTTCAGGAGGTAGTTAAAGCAC
>SSNP01000004.1:7124864-7153707 GCA_006937955.1 Pachypanchax playfairii | reverse complement strand
TTTTTTTTTTTTAATAACAAAGTGGAGACATTTTCAAAAGTCAAATACTGACTGTAAGAAATGTGCCCTCTGGGATTTATATTATTTTGCCTGCAGAAAGTAAATCAACAAATTTGGAGAATCTCTGTTTTAACGAAGAACATTTCTATTGCGATCTGACAGAAACAGCAGGGGAAGGGGGGTTAAAAAAAAGAGAAGTGATAGAATGAAGAAGAAAAAAGTCAAAGGCGAGATCTGCCTATTATCTCCACGCTCCTTCATTGCTTTAGACACACGCTAACCTAAAAGTGTGAGCGGCGAGCGCACCACACACACACTCAAGACACAACCATCCTCTCCAATCTGCGCAGATCTCATGAATATGATTGACCTTCTTTCCACTGTATGCTAAGTGTGCATAAAGGGGGGAAAGGAGAAACTAAACAAAGGCAAGCAGAGTTAATTTAGTACAACACCTTATTGGGCGTTGACTGCAGATATGGAAAAGGACAATCTAATCGATAAACCAAAAGAATGACAATGACCTCTCAAATCAATGTCTGCACCCCATTTTCTCACTGTGAAAAGACAAAAGCGTCAGTGCAGGTGCTTTGTTGTTGTGCTTTTGTGTCGTTTGCACGAGCGCGTGTTATGTGTACATGCACGGTGCTGTGGTGGAACAGTTGCCAGGACTAATCATTATTTAGTTGTGGCGGGGCTGGAAAGGTCAGCAATCTGAAATGTCAGGCTGTGTTCAACAGGAGCCAGATGCAGCCGTGCGCTGCTCAAGTGTCCAATTAAAGGGGGCCGAGTGAGGTTTGAGTGGGTCTGTGTGTGTGTGCAACTTTGTGTGAAATGAGAAAAGAGGGTGGGAATAAATGCTGTGTTTTTCTGTTTGTTTGTTTTCATGGCTTGTTTTTTTTTCTATATATATATTTGTGTTGCGTATATGGGCTTTTTATGTTTTATTGCTTCATTTATCAAAAGAATCTGACTGTTTTTTTTTTCCCCCCAAAAATGAAAAGTGTTTCTGTGGTTTAATATCTGTGTTCAGAAGGAAAACTTTATCAACAAGTTAATCATTGATTTTTTCTATGTCATGGCATGTGATAAAAAAAAAAATCAAACTAAAAATAACCACTCAAAAAACAGTTTGTTTGTTTTTTCCTTGTAAAAGTTTGATTTTCCCCTTTTTTGGTCAAATCTTTGTTAATCAGCATATATGAAATTAATCTGGTTTTCATTGACTTATGAAAAAATAAGAGAAATGTCAAAAGGAAAAAATAAGAGTAAATCTCATTACTTAAAAGAAAAAAATTATTGCTATCTATCAAAAACGATTTAAACAAACTACCTTCCTCAAACATATTTCAACAAAAAAAATATTTGTGATGTTTGTTGCAAAATTTTTATAGAATGACAGTTTCACCATTTAGATTGTATCACAACTTATACACTCCCTCTATAAAATCCACCAAAGTTATCTGAAATACGTCAAGTGGAAAGAAACAGGAAAACCAAAGGACCTGATAATCTTAAATTAGGCTTCATCTGATGAATAAAAATGCAATGAAACGTTGAAACATTTACCTGGTACAGCAGAATAAAAACAAGGCATTTCATTGTGAAAACACTTACAGTTGTTCACATTGCCAGGAGGCATGAGAGCTAATAAAACACATTTTTATCATTGTCAACAAAATCAACTCAAGCTCTAGAAATAACAAATAAATATAAATCTACTTTTTCCCTCCTTTTTTGCCACTACAGTAAAAAAAATACATTCTTGATTTGTAATTGGTAAGACTAATTAAATCTCCACAAACTCTGCTTTTTAATTCTTTTTATCCCTGACACACTTAAACTCTTTCACCATTTGCATAAAACAAGTTGAGAATTACTTCCTGTGGTTTAAACGCAGGGTCAGCAGAGTTTCCTCTAATTTCCACAATCCGCCACAAAGTTGTTTTTTTTTGTTTGTTTTTAATAGCATTCATCTCAGATAAAAATCTCTGGGAATTCAGCCAGACAATATAGTAATACATCATGTATATTTATACTTGCTACAGTGGTGCTGTTGTTGTTAATAGAACCTATTTTTCCCGGTCTTTGCAGATTGCACTGAGAGGTTTGTGTAACTTTTTTTAGTTCAAAACCTGTGAAGGATTTTCTAAAACCCAGACTCTGTGAGCTGCTACCATTTTAACTTACTTTGATGAAAAAGATGTTTGTAGCATTAATCTTTTTTTTTTTTTGTCTTGTAGATGAATAGGAGTTAACCTTCCTGTGTGTACTGATTTTCTTTTTTTTGTTTTTTTGTTTTGTGGACTTTAATCAGCTGATCTTCATCTGCCAGACCAATTTGCCTTTGAGTCAAGCTGAAACATAAGAAAAATGCATTTATTCATCAAGTTCCTGCATCCCTTTCATTTAGTTCTGTCTTTCCATGAATGCACTTTTCTTCAAAGTTAAAAACAAAGATCTAATGAAGCAGTTGCAGATTTTTGTGTTCATTGGTGTTTATTACCCTTTAGCCATGATTTATGCATCTGACTAAAATGTTAGTTATTTTAGACAAAAGAAACAAAGTTTCCACCTTCATGAACATGGCAGCAGGACAAAATTCACACTACAGTGATTTTACATCATGAAAGTTGGTAATTTAAGCAACAGTGATTTCATCATGTCAAATCTGTTGGAACAAAATCCAACAACAGTGGTAAAAACCACAACATACAATGTTAATGTCTCAGTATTGTGTCATGTGACCTTAAGCATCAGTTATAGCTTGACAGCGAAGTCTCATGCTGCGTGACGTCACGCTTTGTCTTGAAGAGTGACTCTCAGGTCATTGAGGTTCCGAGTTCTGAGCCTGTAAATGGAGACTCAGCTCATTCCATAGGTTTTCTATAGGATTCAGGTTTTTGAGGCTCACTGGTCCCTGGTCCACCGTACATGCTCCTTGGTCCATGCCTGACATCTGTGCCTGGTGTTGTGGTCAGGTATCCTTGCAGGTCATCTAACACACAGACAACACTGATGTAAACAGTTTTCAATTGTCTGACGTGACACTTGGTTCCTCTCAGCTGTCTAAAATGTTCCTGGAGATGAGTGACCTTCATCATCAGGTTTCACGGGACGCTGTTTACAATGAAGCATCAGGATGTGACCACAGGACATCTATACAGTCTCTCTGTATCTCTGCTGCAACCTGCTGATGTCGCTCTGTGGCCACTTCCATCTGAGAACATCCTGTTTGAATCCTCACAGTGTTGAGATACTGTTGATCAGCTGTTGGGCGTCTTCTTGGTCTCATGATGTCAGAGTGTGAACAGCTTGATGAGGCTGTTTAAACACCAACTCTGACTGAAGCAGGAAATGTATTGATCAATTCATGAATCAAACACATTAACATGGATCAGCTTTTAAGTTTCCTTGTTAGAGAACAAGTTGTGTAAAAAGTACTGAAACACTGAACAGTTCAGAAGTTCAGAGAAGGTCACATTAAGGTCACCTGGAAAGTTATAGTTTCGGTTCATCCTGAAATTTCACCTGAAGGCTGAATATCCCAAACTCCGTGTGAATAATGTCTATAACTGACTTCTGGAATTAACTTCATTCAAGATGGCTGCCACAGTCATCAACATTTGCAACATAAATGTGACTGTAACTCTGTCTGTTTTACAGAGTTTCATATGGTAGTAGGTGAGAGTCAGTCACAGCACATAAAATGTTTCTGAGTGTTTTTCCCTGCATTACTGTGATTAAACAAGTTACTGATCCTCACTACAAGTCTCTCCTCATCCAGCTAGTGCTGCAGGGTGAAGGAACCAACAGAACCAACAGTTTGTGACAGTGAGGTTCCTGTGTCACCATTGATAGAAATGTCTGACTGACCTGTTTGATGCCAAGTTGATTGATTTTTAATATTGCTGGGATGTAGGGTTTTTTTTGTGAAGCCAACAATTTTACATCATTAAAGAAGGAATAAGAAAAAGAAAAAAAAAAGATGATCATTATTTACATAAAAAAACTATCAGGCTTTTGTGTAAATGAACAGCTGTGAAAACAACACTTCCTATTACTTGCCCTAATTATATCCTTTCTTGGTAAATTTGCATATTTTATCTTCCTCCTCCTCATTATGTGGAACCATGCTTCAAATTTGATGTAGTTAAAAAACAAAACACATAAAACACAGAAAGAAAGGAGGTATGAGAGGAGGGGGGGCTGCTGTCCGCCTCATATTGAGTATTTTCCAGTTGATTTTGTTAAAGGTTTCTCAGCAGCGTAGCTAAATAAGCTGCAGCATGCTAATGAATGGAGAACGAGAGCGATAATTTACCAGACAAAGAATGGAGGACGGTGAGAGATAAGAGCCACACAGAAGGGAGGAGACGGGGGAAGTTGGTGGCAACACACTGCTGAAAATATTTAGAAAATGTTTATCAAACAATTATTTAACACCTGTCACCAGCCTACGTGCCTGATGGTTCTTTTTTTTTGTCCAAGCCTATAGTCATAATACTTAAAGTAAATATTCCCTGCGTAGCAAATATGGTAATTTCACGCACTGTACACACAGTCAGCCATGTGTTTCATGCTTTTTTATGCAATAAAAAGGGAGGCAGATAGAGAAGTTAACTCAGAGGACACTAAAATGACATTATACTATAAAGGCACAGACTGTCCGTCCTTTTTTTTTTTAAAGGACAAAGTGATTGAGGCAGTAAACAGTCTGTGTGCAGGCTGTGGGCTCTGAGATTATTTCTTTGTCACTAGCAGAGCCACCAGTGTTGCTAAGCACTGCTGTGGAGAAAATCCTCCAAGAGAGGACTGATTGGATTTTTGTTCCAGGGAGCCTTTTGTGTTAGCAGCATAGGGACTAGATAATAGAGGTTGATGCCACTCGGTCTCTGTGTTATGGCTGGTGGATTGTATTTTTGGACTCTGTGTGTAAATGTGTGTGTGAACGTATACGGATTCCTACCTTACCACCTACATTATCAATATTTGCAATATTTTGCATCATCTTGGTTCTGGAGCCACGAGGATGCTAATTAGCACAACATCTGGACACTTTGTTTACAATAAATCTTTTCTAGGTATAAAAATTTCACTTGTTGCTCAACTAATGAGTTGCTGAAAGTAGAAGGTTTTCATGTGCATTTCTTGGTATGTTCATTTGCTGAAAATGTCTGTGTCTTCATGAGGTCATTGACTTTTCTCTAAACTCAGTCCCTCTCTGTTAGACCTGGTTGTGCTGCATTTGGAGCCAGTGTGTGTCTGTGCAGTTTACTGTACATATGATCAAGAGAATATTTATGTTACTAATTTCTTTTGGGAAAAGTCCTCTTCTAATTGTGAGGCTCTCACGTGCAGGTCAAACAACAGGTTCAACAACCTGAAGTAAGTAAATACTCCTCACAGCAGAAACTGAAGTCCTTCCAATCCAGGAAATTCTTCAGCTCATTATGTGTGTGTGTGTGTGTGTGGGCTTGTTTTTCTGACCTCCTGAGGACCAGTTTCCTGACTTTTACTATCTTTCTGGGGTCCGGGGGTTCTTGTGGGGACCGAAGCCTGGTCCCCATGAGGGGGACTCCCCTTTTTAGGGTTAGGGGTTAGGTTTATAGGTATGGTGTGAATAGAGTTTTAGTTAGTCTTAGGGTTAGTTATAGATCAGTAATGGTTAAGGTTAGGAAAAGGGTTTGGGTTAGGTATAAATCTAGTTACTAAAATCAATGGAAGTCAATGGACGGTCCCCATAAGGATAACAAAACACACTTGTGTGTGTGTGTGTGTGTGTGTGTGTGTGTGTGTGTGTGTGTGTGTGGGTGTCTTTGTATTGACCTCTACTGGAGACAAGGGAAGGATACAGACAGATTTTACAGAGTCACAAACAACAAGCTGGTTAAAGTAGACGGTAAACAGAAAGGTTTACTGAAGTACTCTTTTTTTTTTTTTTATGTTCATTCTGAATCTTATTTTTTGCATATTGGAAGTTCTTCTTGCTCATGTGTGTTAGCTCTGGCAATCTATTATGAACTTGATATCTTGGGCCTTGTAGTTTTGGGAACTAAGTATCAACCTGCATTGTCATATTGGCTGCTGCATCGATTGCAGTACAATGTGATCCATAACAGGTTTATTCTGATTGAGAAATACTGCTGTATTGCCTTATTCTGAAGGCTGAAACCACTCTGATCGTTTTAACTAGATGAAATTTCATTTGGGCATATTTGTATTATATGTTTCATTTCATTTAATGTACTGAATTGGTAAAATTATCTGGCATAAACTTCATTGCTCTGAAGATATAAAAGTGTTTTGGATCAAAACTCACACAAGCGTTAAAAAAAAACCCTGAAATTATTGGCAGAAAAATAAACTTGTAAGACAACATGCTCCGCATCAAAGTGCTTTTTTTAGACACAGCAGCTGCACCAACACTTCACGTTAGGCTCTGAATCAATCTTAACCTCCTCTAAGTGTAGAGCAAACTGCTGCAGTGATGCTGTAGAGGTATTTGAGATTAGAGACCTTGTCTGTCCTTGACCACAGTTTGTGTGTCTGTGCCTGCCTGCAAGGTGGTCAAAAAAAAAGGCAGTTAGTTGTCAAAATCACTTTGCCCTCCAACGCGCCCCTGCCCTTCATCATCTGACCCTAACCCCACTCAATCCACACACTGGTCTCCCGTCCCCTCGAGTGAGGAGCAAGCCTTCCGTTGGCCTTAGTTTTTATCTGCTATTATCTGTCAGATGCTGCGCACTTGTGAGCTTGGCCACCCCTCCAAAATAATGGTTGTTTGTGGTTGCTGGTCCAATCCCTGCGGCTGCCTGCTGTCAGTGACAGCAGCAGAGTGAAGCTCTCTGGCTGCCTGTGTCTCTGCTTGACAGCCACCCTGGAGGAAAGAATAAGAGAAACACAGGAAAGGAAAAGGAGGGGAAAAATACCATTATGATGAGCTGTATTGCCACACACCAAAGCCTGCCCACCAGCCATGTGCTGCAGCTCACCTGGCTGCCAGATAAGTGGAGATTAGAGAAGAAGAGACAGCGGAAAAGGTATTAGAGGTTTTTAAAAAAAAGAAATCTCTGAAACCCGCAGACAGCCTTGACACTTTTAGGATTTCTTGTCATGTCTGACATTTGATGCAGATGCAGAAAGGGCAAAGAGACGGACAATCCACCCTGCTATCACACGGCCACATTTTAAAAAAAGAACATTTTTAGGCTTGTTTGCTCCCTGGAGTATGTTATGTTTGACTTTATGAATTACAGTTTTGTGAGTGTTCTCTCTAGTTAGCAGAAAATAACAGTGTGGTGACACTGGCAAGATCAATACAGGTCTGCAGCAGGAGGTAAAGCGGCTCTAATGAACAGAATTGACTGGTGCTGAAATATGATCAGTATTTCTCTGGTGGTCATTATGTTTCTTATGAAGAAGATCAATGTTTCTGGGGAGGATCACTGAATATGCACAGCAGGGTGACAGGGCCAGCTCTGGTACCCTTCTAAATACATAATGAAGGATTTATTCATTGTAAGGCTTTCCGCTGTGTGTGTTTGTGCTCTGTGGATGTCGCTCTTTCAGCGAGAGGTCTGTTTTCAGAACCCGCAGCATTAGAAACTGATGTGCTTATATGAGGCAGTGTTGTTCATTTCATGGGCTATCACCTTTGAAATTGGTGAATGCCTTCTTCATGGTTGATTAGGAATTCTTGAAGAGCTAATTAGGAGCCATAATAAGCAAAAGCCTGGTGAGATGTCTCCAACCAAAATAGGAAAATGAACAGCAAACAGTTGATTTGAGGAGAATGTTGACCGTAAAAGGAATTTGTGCTTCTCCGAGTTTATCATCGGACATTCAGATCATCATGTTGTTGTGTGATACGTTGAACTTAGAGCATCAGTCCAGAAAGTTCTCTGCACGGTTGTCAAATGACGAGCTTCTCTGCAGGGTCTGTTGCCTGTATGCTGTTGCACAGGCTGTCTGCCTGTTGTGCCAACACTTATCATATACACACCTGTAACAGCATCTGTTTATTCTACACACAGGTTCTGTCTTTACATTACATTATATGCATACATTTAAAGTACTGTAGACATACTTTAGCTAAATGCAAACCCCTTACCTCTTTTTTTGTCACTGTTTGTTTGTCTTTCACACAGTATTTACACACACTCACCGGACAGAGACAATAAGAGATTGTTAACTTCATAAGTATCCATCTGTCCGTTTTGTCTGTGAGAACTCTTTATGATTCCAGTCGCACTGCTGCAATGATGACGTGTGTCTAATTTCATCATCAGCATCATTACTGCTATTATCCTGTGTCTCCCTTTAATGCAGGCTAATGGATGACCAATAAAGATAGATGAGCCTGGCAGTGTGGAGCTAATAGACAGGACATGATGTCTGGCTTCTGTCCTGATTTGAGACTTCAGCCGATCAACTTCCCCACACAGACAAAAGCAGCTAAAATTTGACCTAGAGTTAATGCTCATTCTTCAAGGAATGGCTTTTTTTCATCAGATAATTAGCATGCGAAGAGTTTATGAAAAAATATAATCTTGCCTAATTAATTAAAACTGAGCATTCAGAATTTAATAAATAAATAGCAGCTGTGAATTTACTTCTTACAATGAAGAAAAATAAACACAAAACAAATGCCACACATCAGCTAACTGATATTTTCTGTTTATTTAGTTTATTAGCACTGCTTATGAAAAAATATATATTTATTTTATGAAAAATGCTGCAATCTTTTCAGTAAATAAATAAGTGCAGAAATCATTGCTTGTATATGTGTGGATATGTATAGTATACTAACATAGAAGCAGATGCTTATATTTATGATTGGATCATAGACTTTACTGGTCATGAATGTTACACAGTAGTTAAAGCTGAAACAAAAAATCCTACCCAGTAGCTATCTGCAGTTTTATGTACCACCTCTTCCATGTAAACAAATAGGACATCATCCTAGCCAAAAAATAAAAATACAACTCAGATCAATACTTCCAGGTGTTTACTTCTGTTGATTCATGTAGTTCTTACTTTTTTGCTGGTTGTTCAAACACTCATTTTTACAATATGTTTACTTGTAGTTATCTTAAACAGTAAAAATACTATCTTACATCCATCTTTTTTTACAGTCTATGATATGGACCAGTATTTTGATGTGATCAGCTCTGTGGCCTCTGTCCTTCAGTCCAGCCTTCTCTAGCCACTGATA
Source organism: Pachypanchax playfairii (assembly GCA_006937955.1). Taxonomy (NCBI): domain Eukaryota; kingdom Metazoa; phylum Chordata; class Actinopteri; order Cyprinodontiformes; family Aplocheilidae; genus Pachypanchax; species Pachypanchax playfairii. The sequence goes on along the minus strand of SSNP01000004.1, from coordinate 7,144,490 downwards.
GGATTTGTTAATATCAGCCACTTCCTTAAACTGCAGGTGGTGCCAGGTAGGGCCACATTGGATTCTACCTGCTTGAGACACTCACATAATAGTTGGTCATTTGAGGCATTCTTTTTTATGTATTTCAGGATTTTTGTTGTTTCATTCTGTATTGTGGTCCTGATGGTCACCGGTCCTCGGGGTCCTGTCTTTCTCTTAGTGTCAAATCTCAGTAAAACCCTTCCTGCATTGCAAGGAGCTTCTTGTCTTGATATCAGTGGCTTCTGGCTCCTCCTTTGGCCAAGTGGGATATCTGATGGCTGTCAGGGAAAAGGTGTTGATGGTTTGGACTTTCTTACATTCAGCTGGACCTTTAGAACCTCTTCAGAACCTGCCTTATACTCTTTGTAGGTACAGTACTTAGTTGACTTCCATGCAGTCTCTTCCTTAGTTGCCACTTGCCTGTGTGATTCCATGGTATGTGTAGCTGCTGTTCACATCTGTGATGTTACCTTCAGGTAGTTCAACCCCCTCAGGGGTCCGTTCCAGAAAGCTTGGTCAACTTACCATTTCGTAAACCCTGAACTCATGGTTAATCAACCAAGAACCTGCTTAGCCTGAGTATGTCGGTTCCAGAACACCTGATAAGAATCTGGTTAGTCAACCTACTCCTTGTTAACCGGAGTTTGTGAGCGCGCATCCTGAAAACATAAAGACCCTCTCAATGGATCACCGAATTCACGAGTCACAATGGAAAGTGAAGGGGAAAAAAAGTGGCAGCATATTTTTCAGAAGCGAAGTTGGAAGTCTTGATGCTGCTTATGAAGAATTCAATCCAATAATTATAAAGAAAAGCAAAACAGCTGCAGCAGCAAAAGAGAGAATTTTGGCAAAAAATAACAGACAGAGTAAATGTGTGAGTTTAACAGATATCATAACTCTCAACTCACTTTTTTAAATTTTATTTAAAAATATAAAATCTAATTTTAATTATTCATTTTCCACCCTTTATTCCTACCTTGGGTTGTGGGGTGCTGGAGGATTTATCTAATTTAAAATGTTTTTCAGTATTTTGAATAACCTTTTAAAACTTACTTTTTTTTCCACCAATGTGTTAAAGGTATAATAATATTGTAAATTGACTTAAACATGTATTGTCTCCTTGTTTAATCAGATGTAATCCGTCTGAAGCCAGAAGAACTTTGTACCAAGTCAAGATAAAACACAAGAACATTGTGAACTGCGTTATTTAAAAAATGATTCCTTGAATCATGCAAATAAAACTTGGTGATAAAACTGATTCTTCAACACATGATCTATCAGCAACGGCGATTGAACCGTAATCCACTGCATGAAAGGCGAGCGCACTTCCACTAGACTACAATGTCCAGCTTGTTAGTCAATCTACCCAGCCTCAATATAACCATGTGTTTGTGTGTGTCTCGTCACGTAGTTTGTTTTATCGATTTATAGTAACACACTGCATTTTACATTCATTAATGATAATGGCGTTGCAATGTTGGAAATTGTAATTAATTAGATTACTCAGTTTAAAGTTCAAATAAGTCACAGCAGGCATCTCCAACCCTGGTCCTCGAGAGCTACTGTCCAGAATGTTTTAGATGCATCCCTGCTCCAACACAGCTGAATCAAATGAATGACTCATTAGCAGGCCTTTGCTAAACTTGATGGCTTGCTGAAGAGGTAATTCAGTTAATTGATTCAGCTGTGTTGGAGCAGGGACACATCTAAAACCTTCTGGACAGTAGCTCTCGAGGACCAGGGTTGGAGATGCCTGAGTCACAGGATCATCATCAAAAGGGCACGTCATGCTCAAAACCCTCTCTGGAACAAACTTACCTGGAACATAACCTGCTCCCGAGCAGGTTATGATTAAGATTAAGTTGCTATGGTTACTAACACACCTTCAAAGACACCTCCGTTTTTGGAACCGAAAATTCAGGTTATCTACAAACTTACCCTCAAACTTATCCGGTCATGTCACATAACCTGCTTTCTGGAACGGACCCCAGTTGTGATCACCTTGCCTCTCTTGGTTATCTTTCAACAACATGGATCCAATCTGAATGACATTACAGTGTCTTTGCTGTGTATCTTGGAGAGGTGAATCAGTGAGTCCATGTCTTGCTCAGTTTAGACATACAGCTTGATGTCATTCATGTAGAGGAGGTGGCTGATGACTGCTCCATATTAGATCTAATATTGATCGTTATTCTTTTGATGATCTGGCTGAGGGGGTTTAGGACTGTGCAGACCAGAAGTAGGGACAGAGCTGTCAGTTTCTTGATGCAGTTCAACTTTTCATACTCAAGACTCTGTCTTGGATGTCTGCCACTGTAACGTGTACTAGTTCTTGTTCGGGAGATTGATTTGGTCAGCTCTTAGATCTTCTAGCCAAGGGGCATTGGGGTTATGTATTACCTCATTCTCTTATATATTTCTCCAGTAACACTAATAGGTTCAAAAAAGGCTATTGGACTTTTTTATTGATCGTTGAAAGCATCATCAGTTGATAAAGAATCAATAAAAAAAGTCCACTTGCGTTTTTTGAACCTAGTAGGATTAGTATAACCTGGATGGCAGAGCCATCAGCAGCATATTCTCTAGTATTGTTCAGTCTCAGTTCTGCGTGGATGTTTCCCCATGTTATTCTCTTGCCACTTTGAATGGGAGGTGGGAAACTCCCTGTTTATTCTTTTAACTTTTGCTTTTCAATTAGACCTTTCCAGGCATGTAGCCAGAGCTGTTCGACATTGTTTGGCAGTTTCTAAAGCCTCGAGTATGGATAGGTCTTCATTGCACCTTTCTGTTGCTGTGATCGCTGGCTAATTTCTCTCCATGTTGCTTTGATCTTAGCTTCAAGCCTCTACCTCCATGATGGACAATGCTGCTTTAGGCTTGGAGTATTTATCTTGCAGCTAAGCTTTTCATGGATCACTGTTGCTGTGGTGTACACCAGCTCATTAATGCCTGTGATGGTGCCAGTAAAATGGTTTGCAGTTCTTCATTCACATCCTCTAGTAGACTTTCAGAGGGTACTTTATCACTTAGCCTTGATGAAGATTGCAGGCCATGAGCTTCAGTCTCAGATCAGCTGCCACTGTATTCAGTTCACCAGGGCTTCTGAATGGGGCCCATACCCGAGTGATGGGTATGATGTTACATGCACCCCAGCTGACCTGTTGCTCTGCCAACCCCTCGCCCACCCTAAACCACCCCTCTTTCCCTTGACATAGCATCTGTGTTGTACCTCATCAATTTCTAGCTGTGTTGGTAGATTTATATTGGGAATGTTGGAACACTTGATCCAAAATTGCTTCTTGGTCAGTCTTAATGTTGGGTATTGAGCAGTCTGTATTTTCCACATCCTTTCCATGTGGCCTTTTTTACTGGGTTTGCTTGCATAGTGGTGTTCCAACATTAAGTTTTCTGCCCCTTTATAAATATGTTTTGTTCCAGTTGCCCATTTTGCCAATATCCTGCTTCCCCGACATCTAACATGGATCTTGTTAAGACAGGTGATTCCCAAGCCAGCATGGCGTCATTATAATGTCTCTTGCTTATTTTTTTACCAAGCTAACTATGTGTGTATGAAGAAATAGATAAGCTATCCTAATGAGCTGTGGTAAAACAGTAAATTAAAATTATTAACGAGGTTCTGTGGATTTCCGGAATACCATCGTGTAACAACTTTTTTGGGGGGGAGATGTTTCATTTTGAAACAATGATCATTAAAGAGGTCAAACGCTTCAGAAACCAAGCAGTCTTATGTTGACACGGATAGAAAAGCCACTGAACAGAGTCTTAGATTAACATTAATCCTCCGTTCAACTTGTTCAGAAGCTGCTTAAATCTCCTGTCCATCACCTTCATTGCTGTTATAGTTTGTGGGGTCAGTACAAATGTGCCAGACAACCGTTTCTCACACCTCAAAGACCTTTAAAGAAATTTGAAAAACATTTATTCTGTAACTGATTCATCTCCCAATTTATTAGCTACATACCTGTACTCAGAATATTACTAAACACTTAAATAAATTGCCTGGTATTATTTTCTCAGTGTCTTTAACATTTTTTGTTTGTTTGTTTAACTCTCTTGTTTATATCTATGGACTCATGAATCAGCCACACAGCAGAGTGAACAAACATCATGAGGAAGTTGGCATTTGAAACAGGAATAATCATAACTAAATAAATGCCTGAAACCAAGAACAAAATATCAGAGAAGAAAAAATGGTTCTATATAGTTCTGCATCAGTTACTTTTCAATTACAGCAGCCGAAGCAGAACGAAATTGTTAGTGTCATTTATCGACTGTGGTGCCCTCTATTAGAGTAACAACTGAGAGAAATCTATCCTGTTGTGTAAACCACCTGGCTGCCATACAATAACAAAGAGTTCATGTTTTAGTGTGTGATACAAGAAACAGATGAGAAGTGTACGCCAGGAAACATGTGAAAACACATGAGGACCCATCACATCTAACCGGACAGGTAATCATCCTGATAGCGTTTCTCACTGCAGTTCCCTAGAACAACTCTGTTAGAAGACATGTGAGATGTAACCTGTGTTTAAAGTGTTAAGGGTAATCAATGCTGAGACTGAAATTCCATTCCTAAACACTTTCAAAATATATAAAGCTGAACATGTTAATTTGGGTCTCTTTTTGTGCCACATGTATTTACAAGATAGTTAAAAAAAAAAATTCTAAAGACTAATCTCAAGTATCTCAACATATCCTAAAACTAACATAAATATAATGTATGTATACAAAACTAATATTTAGCAGTGTTGCAAAACAAAAACAACCGTGCTAGGGACAACACATTCAAATGAAAAACCCATTTCTAATTTTTATTTTTAATTAATGTTAGTTTTTTGTTAAAATTTACAATATAGTTGTACAAGTATTGATTTAACTTGGCTCTTTAAGTTACTAATAAAATAATAAAGTTGTTTTTTTTTTTTTTTAGTTGTTAATAGACAGTCTCCAATTAAAAATATTTTGTGGAAGACATGTCTATTACTTCTGTCTTGATGATTTACCCTGGTGATGTGGACTAGGCAGGAGTAGTCGAGTGCAGACACCATCACCAACCCCCTTCATATTTTTTTAAATACTTTGTGAGGAAAAACTGTCAACCATATCCAAAGTGCAGGACCAAAGACAACTAAATAATGTATGCTTTTGTTAGATTCTTTGAAGACGATATGTGCTACGCGTTACCTGTTTCAAATGTGGAAGATTTCAGACCTCTGCACAGAACAGATTTTAACCATCAGAAGGTGTATCTGGTTCACAGAACTGAGGAGAATGGCTGCGCAGGCCAGCCGTGCCAAGCACAGATTCTTGCCCTTGCAGGTGAGTTACCTTCTGACACACTGTTTTGGACGTTTTTTATTTGCATTTTCTCTGTCAGAACAGCGGTGCTATCGTGCTCTTTACTCGGAAAGCTGTCAAAGCAAGTTTTAATAGTCCGAACTGTCAGGACGTGATCAGCTGGAATCTGACACTGACAGCAACAACAACGTCCTCCGTTGTTGCTAGCAAGATATGCTAAGTTTAAAAGGTTGTCAAACCTCGCCAGGGTGAATTTTTAATGTTCGTTTTGTTCTATGACTCTCTTGTCCAATGTATGTACAGCAGTGTTGCTGATTTCAAGTTACGTTTGCGAGTCACAGCGATTGTTTACAACGTGAAGCTAATGCTGCTAGCCTGCTATGTGTCCGTTTCACATTAGCATGTTAGCTCCGACAAGGTAATAAACTCTGTGCGGACTCAGATGCTACTACATATGTAACAAGTCTTGCAGGTCGTTTTTCATCTGTTATCATGTTAGAGGGCTTAAAATGTTGCAAATACGCTGTTCTGAGAGCTTTAGAGAGCAATTAGCCTGTTGATGCTTCTCTGTAGATTTGTGCTACAGTTTGCGGTGTTGCAGTTGTTTACGTGTGACACGTTCATCCAGACAACACATCTATAACATATCAACATTCTGACGGATTGAAAACAATATTTTCTGGTCTGTGTAATTGTATCAATGTGCTTTAGCGCAGCAGCTGCTACAGTATTGTATTTTTTAATTTGCTTTATAAAAGAAACTAAGTTTGTTGGATAATAACACCTCATGCATTCGTAAACCACATATTACTCCTGTTAGTTTAATATGGAAACACTAAGGGACAAAACAAAGGACTCTTCTGCTGATAATGAAAAATGTGTAACAGATTTCTTCGACTTTTTGGGAACTTATAATGAGGATTTACATTTATATATTGACTTCACAGATACTGTAGAGGAATTTGAAGACAGTATAACGCAAAAGAAGATGAAAATTCCCAAGATGTCCATCAAAAATTCAGGAAACTCTATTGAGAACAGTTTTGGAGAGGAGAGGATGCCACTCAGGCATAAAAAGGTAGGCTAACTTAAGTTGCACTGGCTGTTCTGCATTTTTTCATATGAATTTTTAAAAGGTGTGTAACTGAATCATTTTTCAATACCTTCCATTGTTTTAACAGCACAAAGACATATTATCTGTTGATTATTCTTGTTATAATAATAATAGCATGTTTAAAATAAAAGTTTCAAGGCATTTTAACAAAAAAAATATTCCAAGTAACTGTCACTTATTTTAGTAACTAGTTAGTTTCCCCTTAATGCTTAGAAAAATTTCTATTTTAGTTTTTTCCAAATACGTGGTTGAGCTTCCACTGGATGTGAGATGTTTTAGATAAAGAAGTCATCTTGTGTTCTGATATGTCCGTTGATGATTTAATGTCACATTTTCATAAACTTGGATGACACCCAAAATCCCTCTACGCTATTTTTACCATATGCTGGATTAACACAAATTCAGCACTCTGGACAGCTGCCCTTTCACCGGCAAATCCGCTGAGCGGCTCATCAAAGAACTCTGTGACTCTTCTCGTCCGTGTTGCTACTGTGATCCGCACAGTCAAAACAAACTGATTGCAGTCTGTAATCTTAATTTTAGACAAATGTGTCTTTCTTCCATTTGTGTCTGTGTCACATTTTGTGAGATGTTTTATGAGCAAATTCTCATGCCATGAGAGTTTTAACAGAGTCCTTAAAAAATGTTTCTGTGGTGTACAAACGTGTAGGAAATTAACTATGTCTAGTATAAATATTATCAATGTAGATGTATTAGGCCCATGTATGAATGTGTATGTATTTGTATCACACATTTATGTCATGATCACGCTTCTAAATTTGGGGTTTCTATACTTCAAACACCAAATCAGTGGCCCATTTCTTCCCTAAAATGACAGTTGTTTTCTTTAGGCCCTGCCTCACGATCATGGACGCCCCCTCTCTAACTCCTCCAAAAGTCTCGCAGCAGTCGTGGCTCGTCTGGAAAGGAATGCAGCCAACTCCTGTATGGAGGGTGAAGAGGATCTGGATGAGGACCGGTTGGCTGAAGAAGGCGAGGATGCAGATGATGAAGATGAAGAAATGGAGGCAGCTCACCGACAACATCACCAGCAGCAACAGCAACATTTGGAGATGGACACAGATTGCGTGTCGGAAGTAGCCGCTGCTGTCGTACCAAGAGTTCTGTACGAGGAGCTGGTTCACAGCTACAGGCAACAAGAGGAGGAGATGAGGAGACTGCAACAGGAGCTGGAGAGAACCCGCAGGCAGCTGGTGCAGCAGGCCAAGAAGCTGAAAGAGTATGGCAGTTTGCTGACAGAAGTCAAAGAACTGAGAGACTTCAACAGGAGGCTGCAAGACGTACTTCTCATGAGACTGGGCAGCGGTAAGAGAGCACCAACATAAACCCCTCCTGACTGATAATCCTCAACTTTAGTCGTCAAAAAGTAACCAAAAATCTCCCGTTTAGGTCAGTTGAAACTGAGAATTCTTTCTTCAAAGGCTGTACAATTAGAATTCGGAGCTGCTGAAATTACCAGCTACACATACTATTCTGACTCTGGTTACAGCCCAGTGGGTTTTTATGTTTTCTTGTTTTGGATATCATCAGCACACTGAACACAGGCTGAACAGTACACGAATGAGTGTAAATTGAAAGCAAGTTTTCTTATGTTCACTGTACACACACATCCTTCATCCTCACAAGCATCAGAAACGTGATAAATGACCAACATTTAGTTTTGTTTGCAAATGTTTATAAACACTCAAAGTATTGAGAATGTAACTGAAAAAAGCGCTTTAAGATAAACAGCGTTGTTAAAGGTCCCATTTTCAAACTGCTCTTTGAACATGAAATGAAACTTCATATTACTTTTTTTTTTTTACTAGAGTGTTTATTTATAATATAGCAGAGTATAAACAGATTCAATGTGTTGCATATCAGTTTGAATTGAAGGGGTGGGTGATATAGCCTCTCAATTTCATTGTGATATTTCAAGGAAATTAGTGCTAACTATATTTATTCCAATATAGAGAAAAATCTCAAACATTTGCTTTCTGATTGCAGTATTTGTCAGTGCAAAGAACAAAGTGTGAATATAAAAAGGACCCTGTGACGGGAACCTTCTGGTGCTGTAACAGAGACATCACCAATTTAAATAGAAGAATTATTCTGGCTCGTGCGTCCCATTAAAAAATAATATTTAATGCACAACACAGCTGTTGAATGTTAATGATTTAAAAATTCTTGAAGTCATTCCAACATGCAGTTCTTCAGGAGTCTGCACAAACATTGTCACATCATAAAATGAAACCTTTAAATAAAATGTAAACAAGTAGCAGTAAGACAGATGGAACTATCAACATAGAAACACTGTCTGTAAAGACGTTAAAACAGCTGCTAAACAATATGTAACTGCGTCAGTAACCACTCTGTCCTCCAGTTACTCAAAGTGCACTTGGTGATAGATGCAGAGATGTTTCAAATCATTTGTTTACCTTCAGATTGCACATAGAGCTGCTTCTGTTTCTTTCTCATTTGCTTTCATTATGCGATTGTACTGTGTTTTCTTTTTCTTCATATTCTAAGGTTTGTTGTGTCTCTGCCTTTAGAGGAAACAGTTAATTGCACATTTTTTAAGACAAACTTTGTTCTTACTAAAGTACAAAGGCTAACATGCTGCATTAACACTCACTAAGTCCACTTGTTATCTGTGTGTTGCACATGGACCGGACATGATGGCAGACTACGGTTTGATGATGATCTGAGCAATGATCCAGTTCATAATGTGGCTGTTACAGCCCTTTAAAATAATGTGCAAACTAGGCTTTGGACCAGTGCACTTCCAACATAAATGTATGAAATACAGTATGATGTTGTCGTGTTGTTTTAATCATGTAAACTTTTATACCAGTATTATTTTTGGGTGGTATTAAATGACAGTGTCAGTTTCAGTGAGTTGCTCTTGTTGATTCAGTAGCTCTTTCATCATGTTGTTGTTCTTTATTAGTGTAACCCTGTAGAGGTTAAATGAGTTTAACTTTTTCAAAAACTAACCAAAATTTGAAGTGTATATTAAAATATATATATTTTTTATTAATAAACTTTATACCTTCATCTGACAAACCAGTCTATCATAATAGCCGATCCTTTGATGATTCCTTTGCGTCTCACCTTTCTTTAAATTACGTGGGATAGACAGACGTACCACTTTCCACAGCTGTTTGTGCAACATAAACAGCTGTAATAAAACAGAACCATTCATGTTATATAGATAATAATAATAATAAAAATCAATCCATTTTAAATCTGCTGTATTTCATATAGGAAGCTGAATTACACACGCTAGTTTTGTGTTTAAGCTGTTGATACTGCTGCGTAGAGCAATGCACAAAGTATTACCAGATGCTGCTTTAAAAAATCTGCCCCCCATAGATCCAAACAGAGGTGTCTAAATGTTAGCTAGACTATTTAATGGACAGGCTGAAGATAAAAGCACCCTGGGATTTTGTCCGTCTGGAAATGAAGTGCGTAGACCGATATTAAAACTCATCAGCTGCACTGAAGCTTAGCATGGCCAGCTACCAAGCCAGCTTAGTTACTGGGCTAAAATAACCTTCTTGTCTGAAACCACAGGGAAGTCCAGGCCTGAGGCAGGAAGCCTTCATGCTGGAAATAAGTTGCTAAAATAAATATATTCATATAAGACATATTAATTGATATGTTGTACAGTACTGCTGTATTTTAGTTAAAAAAAAAAAACTGATCATCAGTTAGGACCAGTTCAGCTTATGACAAACTCCAGTCGTTCTATCACCATAATGTTAATGTCTTCTTTGGTTTTTAGAGCCTATGCATGACAATGGCACTCAGACAATCAAGGCTGAAGTGGTTGAACCCATAGTTGAGACCCAGGAAACATGCAGAGAAGAAGCCAACACAAGTTCCAGCTATTCACCCTCACCTAGAACAGTCTACACCTGCAACGATGGGAAGGTAAGACCAGCTGCTCCAGAAAGATACTATCCACTCTAGCTGGTGTTTTTATTTTTATTTTAGTCTGAGATTTCTTCTTTGTTGTTAGTAGTTGTTTGTTGTGATGTTCAGTCTGGGTTAAACCAGAATTTTTATAACAGTGTCTGCTTTGGTTGCTGCAACAGAAAGGAGCTGTAAATGTAACCTAAATAATTCCCAGGGCTTATGGATTCCTGGCTGTTTGCTTCTGTGTGACCAACTAAGGAGCTTGATTTTTGTAGGAAATGCTACATTCCATGTTAACAACCATAAAGGCAGGAAGATGCTGTCAAAGTTGATCAGTCCTTTTCTCTTTGCTTCCCTGTCCTAGCAGGTAAACAAGGTTGAGAAGATTATTATTGTTCCTGCAAGGCAGCCAGCATCATCAGTGTTTATTAGCCTGTTAGAGTTCTTTACTTCCCTCAATGCTGTAACTCAACCAGCGTCCTGTCTCTGATGACAGGGGGGGAATTGGTACTACAAGCTCTGGGGCCTTCAGCCACTTCAAGCGTGAAGAACACTTGCAAATTAGAACGCTCCTACATCAGGGAACCCATATTAATTATTTGCACAAGAGGAATTTGAAGTGACTGACAGGTTAGGCCTAGTGAGAGTGCAAGGTGGTGGGGGGGGTAGAAAAGGCAGAGGTGAGATGGTGAAAAAGTGATAAACAAGACCAAAGGGTTGGGAGGATGAAAACAGTCTTGTCTAACTTGAGAGCAGTAAAAAGCTTGTTTGCTGGCCTGTGGCCTAAAGCACATAAGCCCAACAGGAAAAAGCTTCTGGATGCTAGCCTAAAGACTTTACCAGTGATAAGAGAAAAGAAAATAAAGTTACATATGCTCCCTGTTGCATTAGCTCATCTAGGAGATCAGGGGAGTTTCCCTGTTCTAATAATCAGCTTTGACTGCTTTGTGGTGGTCTATGCAGTGTGCTCTGATACTGAATAAACTATGGAGGAGCAGTTATATATTCAAAGAATAGTTCAAATTGACATATTTAAATAATTAATGCAACTGTAGTTTTTTATTAAGTAGTGGTCTTTTTTTTCTACCAACAACACACAGCTAATGGGACCATGAGGTGGTAGGAATGCACCAGATAGTTTCCTAAGCACTGTGGTTTTTTCTTTTCAGGCGTGCACTTTTCAATACATCACCAGACCCCCCAAAAATGTGTTTAAACCATCATAGTTTTATTTTGAAAGAATTAGAAAGGGCCATGAGTCAATTACACCTTCACTGACAACATGCACGCTCACCCCTGTACCCTTATCCATCGGACAGATGAAAATAAAAGGAACACAAACATCTAGCAGCAGTTTCAACTCACAAGGCGGTGGCAAATATTAGTCCTTGTTAAGATGAACATGATAAATAAATAGTCTGAATATAATAAATGAAATCAGAACTCCTTTACGATGGATTCCTTCAGCTCAGAGCTTTTTCCCTCTTTCCGTGATGTAAGAAGTGATTTCAGGTTTTGCGCATTAAAATTTAGTGGTTAAATAAACACGAGCTCTTCCACTTGTAGACTAAATAAGAAATTGCTAATGAAATAATACATTAATAGTACAAAAAGACTTGTTTGTCTTTATTTTCTGATGTAATTCCTAAACTTTCACTCTGAGCTAGAAAAGTAGCTGTGAGGATTAAAACTATTAAGACAGCTCAGATCACAAAAATGTCTTCTTACCCAATTCCAAACCTTCCTTCTTATGTTCTTCTATACGCTTGGTGCTTGTACAGATGTGTAAAAATGAAACCTAGTGTTGCTCATGCTTCTTTTTAGCAATTCTTCATATGAGACAATACTATTAAATATTAGGTTTTATTAGATTAGGTAATTAATTCTGTGTGAGCACGTCAGTATCAGAGTTGATTTACTGAGACCAAAGTTTCTATATCAGCTGAAACTCTGCTGTCTAAGATTCCACTAGGCTGGTAGCTCTGAGGGGGATTAGCTTCGCTCTATGAGTTACAAATGGTTGTTGGGCCAACAAGAGGACGACACACCATCTTGTTTAAAGCTGCAGTTAGGGACAGGCAGGATCCACTTTTTAATACCTTTAATACCCTGGTAGACAGTATTACCGTCTTCCTAGAATTGCTTGCCTTGTTGTCTTATTACTACATGTAAATTTAGGGCTTTGTAAGGCGACTAATGCATTTTAACAGTTCATGTTTTTTATTATATATAAAAATGTTTTAACGATAAATAATTAGCGGCTTGAGCAGAACTGTTCTTGACTTTGCACAATCAACATGTTGTGTTTAAAGATTTGTTTTGTAGAAATAACTGGATCAGCATATTGAGCAGGGCACACAGCAGGCCTGTGTTTCCCACGGTACCATTCAAACATGTGCTTGTAACACAGAAGGAAAGTGGGTGTTTTTGGGTTTCTACCAAATGAGAGTGATTGTCATCTCTGTGGATCACAGGCTCTCTACAGTAACAAATCAGCTCTGCTTCTGCTCGTTCTTCCATGGTGTGACCTCCACCTCCACCTCACCAGTCTTTTTATACAGATGTTTTTTCTTTTTGCTCTTCTGCCTTTTACTGTACAAAAAGGTGAACGGTTTTTGAAATGGTGCTTTTTTTACAGTTTTCATCTTACCCGTGTTGTACCTGCAGGTACATCTTGGTGGTGGGATCTGGGTGGAAGAAGAGAAGTGGCACCAGCTTCAGAGGACCCAGGGAGACTCCAAGTTCACAAAGAACCTAGCTGTGATGATCTGGGGCACTGAAACTCTTAAAAACCGTAGTGTCACAGGAGTTGCAACAAAAAAAAAGAAAGATGCCCTGCCCAAGCCTCCACTGTCACCAAGCAAACTGAAAATTGTCCGAGGTAGGATCAACTTTACAAATCCTGAATTCAGAAATCTGAAAGAAAAGAGTTTCATAACTATCTGTGCAAAAATATGTTTGTCATACACTGATATTTAAAAATGCATCCTGTAGATGTCAGGAACAGGGTGGGCAGCTTTAAATGTGAAATAAACTGATGACCCACACCCACTTCTTCCACAGAGTGTCTCTACGACAGAGTGTCTCAAGAGACAGCCGACAGCGCCGAAATCACGCAGAGATTGTCCAAAGTGAACAAATACATTTGTGAAAAGATAATGGACATCAACAAATCCATCAAGAACGAGGAGCGACGGGAGTCCAAGCTGCTTATCAGACAGACAGTCAAGATGGAGAACTTTACCTACGACGGCATGTAGTGATCAACTGTCACGCCAGCGCCTTCTGCCCCGCGTGGTCTGCAGGATTTGAGGGGGACTTGGTAGGGGTGATTGGGGAATGTTGTCACTGTTCCAGGAGCGGTCATATTTCTTTAACACATTCGATTGATTATTCTGTGAAACGTTCAAACGAATCAGTCCAATGCCAACTCTCTGAAAGCCGAGCACCACGTGTTTCCGTTCTCTGATTGGATGCCAGACAGCTTTACCCACCATGTGAAATCGCTTGATTTGAGCAGGAGTGAGTGTTTTTTATAACCTTTACCATTGCATTGGTACAGAGATGTTTGCATATGTGTCAAAGAAAAGAGAAATTAGATGTGATTATTAATTTATTGTTCTGTGTCAGAACATCCTTTTTGAGTCCTTGAACTTTTAAAAAGTAAGAGGCTAATTCTGTCTATAAAGTCTTCTGATGCTGTAAAAGTTACGACGCTGGCTGATGTTAGCTCTTAGACGTGTGAGTCGCTGACTGTTTTGGGAACTATCCAGTTGGGAATGTGAATGTTGGTACTTAATTCATAGACTTGGGACATCAGGGTCTCAAATGCACAAGTCTTAATTAGTAACAGCCATTTGTCATTTTGCTCCAAGAGATTAATTTTGAATGTGTGCTGTTCTTCCTTTTATTCGTTCCTAAGAAGAGTTTTATTGAAAATCATGACTCAAATTTTGAGTCAAGAATATTAGTTTTGTTTTATTTTTTACTTTTAAGTTATGAGGATTTGCCATCAGTGTATGAGAACAGGATCTTTTTGGGTGGGATATTTGTGTGTTACCATTAAAAGAAGTCTGAGAACTTGACTGTAGAGTTGTAGCGGTACTGGCATTTCAGTGCCAAGAAAGGCCTTAAATAGATTTGGCAATCACCAGGGATTGGTCCGCCCCCCTGGGTTTTTTAGTAAGCTGTGATTGTAAAATGTATAGTGATCTGAAATGGTGACTCTTTACCAGCACTTTGCTGTGAGAATGCAAACGGTAGCCAGGTACTGTTTTATATGTGTGGTTTGTACCATTAGTTTGGGAGGAACTGGACTCAGGGCACAACTCTGCACAGTCCTGGTCATCTTGTTGTTGAAGTGACATAAGCTGTGGGTAAAGCTGTCTGCTGTGCTATTTTTCTTTGAGGTCCGGCCCTGCTGAATCCCATAATAACTCTTCTTTTAGCCTCACCACTGGGGGGAAAGTACGGTTGCTCCAGTGACATTTTTCTCCAAGCTATGCCATCAGAACTTTTAAAATGTCCTCCTTTTTTCTTATATGTTTTTTTAATATATATATAAATATATCGATATATAGGTCTTTTCTCTCCTGTTAGATTGTTTTGATCTGAAATGGTTTGTGTGGCTGTCTGCAGGCTGGAACTAAATGCTGCAGATTGAAATCTCAACTGTGACCTAGCTGTGGCTAACTGTGAATCTGCTGCCGAGCTGCCCATCAAGCCTTTCTCCTCTTCACACTCTAAAATCCTTTACGTCTCTAGGTTTATTTCTCTCTGTTGATTTTTGTCTTGGCTTTTGATATATCAAAAGTTCATATCAGCCTTTTGTTAAGCTACTTTATATTCTCTAAAGCTCCCCTCCCTCCCCTAAAAATTTACTATTTCTCTTTGTTATGCTACAGTTTCAAGGTTCTGATCAATTTTTATGTTTAAATATCTGACTTTGTCATTTTTGTCAGACTGATTTGTTTTTGGTTTTTACTCTCATGAATTGCTGGCTTTAAGCTAGATGATATATCCAAATGTTGATCAAAGAGATAAAAAAATCACCTCACTCTTAGCCAAAGTAATCTCAGAGGAACAAGAGAGATGGATTTTTTTTTAATAGCTCACATTCACATCAAGTGATATCTGCTAAGACCTCATGTAGAATCTATACAATGCAACGGTAGAATGAAACTGTTGCATTGAAAAATTAAGATTCAGTAATGATCAACTCAAATCATTTACATTGAAATGCACTTTAAATTTCTTTTTTTTATGTCAAAGAAATGTATTTGTGGTAATTGTATTTTTTTTTATGTCATTATAGATTACAGCCTAACAGTCATTTAATTATCATAAAGCACCTTATGACCTTTACTTTTATAGGGCAAAATGGAGTCATGAGATTGAGCCCTTGGATTTAATATTTCATTGTGAACCAGAGGATTTATTTGGTTTCTTAAAAGCCAGATTTCCAAAAGTTAAATTTAGTAAGTAACTGAAATGTACGACGTCATCACGGCCTGAAACAAATCACTTGCTTCATCAGCTGATGAGCAGCAGCTCCTCAGTGCGAATCATGATTCACCATTTTAAAGACTTTATCAAAGAAATGTACAAGCTGACTGGAAACTGTGCTTTAACTTCATATGTCTACATGCTGGCAATGTATAAATATGACTTAGGTGGAATTATGTGTTATTACAAATGAGCAGTAACTGTGAGAAGTAGGATGCAGACTGATAAATCAGCTGGGTTTGCACATAAAACGACCCATGCCAAGGTAATGGAGCTTAGAAAATAGCGAGCTGTATAATGATGGTGTTATTGATTTATTTTTTAAAAAATTTCCCAGAGTCCTTTTAGTTTTTACTATTTTTTTCTGTACAAAGTGATATGAGGTTCCTGTGTGCAAGAGTGTATAAAAAATACACACTTTTCTTAATGAAAGAATGCTTTCTGCTGTGCAAAGCAACCTTACTGAAATTCTAATGATTTGTCAAATACTGTGTTTGTGTTTGTTTTCTCTGTTGTTTGATGCCAAAAGAGAGTGTGGTTGTAATGACGCTTAAAGAAAGAGAGCATTTATAGATCTATTACATCATCTGCAACGTTAACTCGTTTTAAAAGGCTGGTTTCCTGGAGCTCGATTAAGCCTATTTCACTAACTTACTGTGGTGGACGAAAGCTGTAAGAAAGTGCTGGATGTTTTTAACCCAGATTTAAGATAATCTGGGATGGCAAGGTCAGTCTCCATCAAGTTGTAGAGATGCAGCGTTGGTTTTTGCAGCATATTAATAATATATTACCCAACTTGCCACAGTCATTATTGGATTTGTTGGCTCTGTAACAGAACACCAGACCTTCCAGTTCTCATACCGTCACAAATGAGTTACTAAAGGCAGGAAATTCAACTCGCTCCATGTGCCCCTTCTCGTTCCTTCCTCTCCAAACTTTGGCTAGTTTTAGTTAATGCACATGTATCCGAATATCAGCCAAAATGTGTTTTCCTCGCTTGGTGTTACAGCTTATGTTGTGAACAGCTATTCAGAAGTGATGGAGTTTTGTTTCATTTTTGGATAGTTTGGAGGAAGATCAATTCTTTTATGGCTTCAGTCTGTGGAGCGAGATAAATCGTTTTGTCTTGCGGTTTGCAGAGCTGCGTTGTTTTCACCAGACACATTACTGTTTGAGCCTCAGATACAATATCAAATAGAAAAAAAAAATGTTAGGCCTATATTTTTATTAAAGGTATCAGTAACTTTGTATACAATCCACAAACCGGTTCTACTTCATCGAACTTCACCGTCCTACCTCATTGTTACTCTGGTGTTTGTTTGTCAGTGACTGTAAACTTTGTGTGTATATTAAAAAAAAATCGATAGGAAAAAGTATACCTGATTACTCTCAACATGTATAGCATATAAAAACTTGTAAAACACCTCAGTACACATACCGTGCTGTGAAAAGTAACCCCCCCCCCTTACAGATTTCATCTGTTTTTGCTTCTTTTGTTACACCTAAATGTTTCAGCTCATCAAACAATTTTTAATATCTGACAAAAAAACCTGAGGATATTCCAAATGTAATTATCAGATGATGAATTCATTTAATAAGGAAGAATGTTATTGACATATATCACTCCAGAAAGGGTTATAAAGACTTTGGGACTCTGATGTTCACCAGTGAGAAGCTTTACACACAGATGGAGGAAACACTGAACTATGTTGAAAATGACCAGGAGTCGACCAGATTTTTATCAGTGAGTCAAAAAATTTGAATCTCATCCAATGGAGAGAGAAAACCTACTGCTGACCAAAGAGAACACACAGGCCTGTCATCACGCATCCCGTTACATTAACACTGCTTTTTAGAAATAGAATATACGGAGAGTCAAACATGGTGGCAGGAGTGTGATGGTCTGGACTGCCTTGCAGCTTCAGATCTTGGACGACTTACTGAAACTGATTCTGCTCTCTCCCAGAAATTTCTGAAGGAGGAGAACATCTGGCCAGCTGTTTTTACCTTAAGTGCAATTTTGTTGTGCAGCATCACAAGCATGTGGTGTGTTTTTGATCAAATCCAAATTTGAATGGCTTAAAATGAAAAATAACTCACTTTTGTAGTAGCCTAGTCATGGCTTGACCTTGAACAGGCTATTTGTGCCCCCGAATCCTCCAATTAGGCTGAATTAAAACAATTCTGCAAAGAAAAATGGGTCAAATTCCTGCACAGCTTGTGAAAGACTCCTCGCCAGTTATTATTACAAACATTTGACTACAGTTGTTGCTTTCAAAGGTGGCACAACCAGTTTTAGCTTTAAAGGTCTTTTCCTTCACAGGTCCTGGTTAGTTTGATAACTTTTTCTATTAGATTAATGAAATCATTTAAAAACCTAATTTATTTGTACTCGGGTTGTCTTAAAAATGTGTTTGATGATAGAAAATATGTAAGTGGGATTTACAAAAACAAAACAGAAGAAATCTGTAAAGGGGCAAATACTTTTCCCAGCACTGTATCTCATTCTTAGAAAAGAAAATCTGTTTTATTACCTGCTTAAAATATGCTGCTGTAAAAGGGTTTCTGTGTGAAGGGGTCTCTGAATATATATCTTTGCTCTTAGCTATGTTGTGCAGTTGGTCGCTGGTTGTGTTCCGTCTCTGTATTGCATTTTGAGATTTTTACTGGTTGACGGTGCTACCAGCAAACAGTTTAAAAACTGATCTATCGGACCTCAAATGGTGCTGTTTTTCTATGTTTTTAATCGTCATTCAGCTGTGTTTTAATTCAGGTGTGTCAACCGCCGCTATCCCCTCAGCTAATCAGAATTTAAGCCAAAATATTTCACAAGGCTGATGACCCTGTCGTGTGCATCAGTTATGCTGTCCGTCCAAATATTGTAGATGGTGAATAGATCCTGAGATTCAACAGTACCTCAGATCATTTTAAGGTGGATGCATCTGTTTCGACCGTCTGCTGTCCATAGATTTCCATTGTTACATTGTGTTTTCAGATATATGCATTTTTATGAGATCGACTTGGTTAGTAGTGATTAAACACTCCCTCACAGTTGTGTGTTAGTAGCCGAGACCCTTTGCAAACCAATTATCTGTTTGAATCAAGCCTGTTTTTGTTTTTGAGGAATTCCCATGGTAAACTCAGCTTATTGTGAAAAGTAAAATTGTCCATAAGGTTAGTATCTCACTGGGCTGTGACTGCTGCCGACTAGCCAGAGAACACAACATTGAAAAGGTATTTAAGACAGTTTTGTTTGTAGGGAAAGTGCAAATAAACTGTGACATTTATGTGAACGCTGTGCTAATTATCTCACATGCTTTTAAGTCACATTTGTCTTAACTTTTTCACAGTTTATCCTCCCTTAATTTAAAGTTTGTCCCACTTTGATGATTTTAAGATGAGTTCTGCAACAACTCTGACAATTTGGATTGAATTGAATGTTTCATCCACAGACGTTGTAAACAGATAACAGTGAAATCCTGAGATTCACTTGAGGATATTGAATAACTCTACGACAAATGCTGTTTCCACTCTGTCACCAGCAGTCGCAGCCTGTTGAAATACCTTAAGAATGACATTTAAAGAATGTGGTAAAATGAGTTTTTTTACTCAGAGTCGTTACTTTTAGCAGATTCATATTTAATCATTTCATTTCTGTGAATCAGTATCTAATCAACTCATGCGTTAAATTTTTTTTTCGAGCTGCTTCACTGATACTTATGGGATGTTTTCTGCATATATATATA